>JAQIUQ010000669.1:0-257500 GCA_030378365.1 Hybognathus amarus
CCCCTGTCTTTTTTTCTGGGATGTATGCCATTATAAATATCTCAATATCTCAGCTCTGGAAGGGTCTAGAGCCTCCATTTTTGCACTCAGGTCTAAGTCTCATGGCCCTCTATCAGAATCCAGAGTTTCAAGAAGATCAGAGAAAGTCAAAATTTTGACCAAAAAAAAAAAAAAAAATGACAGGGGTAGCCCTGTCTTTTTTTCTGGGATTTATGCCATTATAAATATCTCAATATCTCAGCTCTGGAAGGGTCTAGAGCCTCCATTTTTGCACTCAGGTCTAAGTCTCATGGCCCTCTATCAGAATCCAGAGTTTCAAGAAGATCAGAGAAAGTCAAAATTTTGACCCCCCAAAAAAAAAATGACAGGGGTACCCCTGTCTTTTTTTTTCTGGGATTTATGCCATTATAAATATCTCAATATCTCAGCTCTGGAAGGGTCTAGAGCCTCCATTTTTGCACTCAGGTCTAAGTCTCATGGCCCTCTATCAGAATCCAGAGTTTCAAGAAGATCAGAGAAAGTCAAAATTTTGACCCCCCAAAAAAAATGACAGGGGTACCCCTGTCTTTTTTTCTGGGATTTATGCCATTATAAATATCTCAATATCTCAGCTCTGGAAGGGTCTAGAGCCTCCATTTTTGCACTCAGGTCTAAGTCTCATGGCCCTCTATCAGAATCCAGAGTTTCAAGAAGATCAGAGAAAGTCAAAATTTTGACCCAAAAAAAAAATGACAGGGGTACCCCTGTCTTTTTTTTCTGGGATTTATGCCATTATAAATATCTCAATATCTCAGCTCTGGAAGGGTCTAGAGCCTCCATTTTTGCACTCAGGTCTAAGTCTCATGGCCCTCTATCAGAATCCAGAGTTTCAAGATGATCAGAGAAAGTCAAAATTTTGACCCCCCCCCCCAAAAAAAAATGACAGGGGTACCCCTGTCTTTTTTTTCTGGGATTTATGCCATTATAAATATCTCAATATCTCAGCTCTGGAAGGGTCTAGAGCCTCCATTTTTGCACTCAGGTCTAAGTCTCATGGCCCTCTATCAGAATCCAGAGTTTCAAGAAGATCAGAGAAAGTCAAAATTTTGACCCAAAAAAAAAAAAAATGACAGGGGTAGCCCTGTCTTTTTTCTGGGATTTATGCCATTATAAATATCTCAATATCTCAGCTCTGGAAGGGTCTAGAGCCTCCATTTTTGCACTCAGGTCTAAGTCTCATGGCCCTCTATCAGAATCCAGAGTTTCAAGAAGATCAGAGAAAGTCAAAATTTTGACCCCCAAAAAAAAAATGACAGGGGTACCCCTGTCTTTTTTTCTGGGATTTATGCCATTATAAATATCTCAATATCTCAGCTCTGGAAGGGTCTAGAGCCTCCATTTTTGCACTCAGGTCTAAGTCTCATGGCCCTCTATCAGAATCCAGAGTTTCAAGAAGATCAGAGAAAGTCAAAATTTTCCACCCAAAAAAATGACAGGGGTACCCCTGTCTTTTTTTCTGGATTTATGCCATTATAAATATCTCAATATCTCAGCTCTGGAAGGGTCTAGAGCCTCCATTTTTGCACTCAGGTCTAAGTCTCATGGCCCTCTATCAGAATCCAGAGTTTCAAGAAGATCAGAGAAAGTCAAAATTTTGACCCCCCAAAAAAATGACAGGGGTACCCCTGTCTTTTTTTCTGGATTTATGCCATTATAAATATCTCAATATCTCAGCTCTGGAAGGGTCTAGAGCCTCCATTTTTGCACTCAGGTCTAAGTCTCATGGCCCTCTATCAGAATCCAGAGTTTCAAGAAGATCAGAGAAAGTCAAAATTTTGACCCAAAAAAAAAAAAAAAATGACAGGGGTAGCCCTGTCTTTTTTTCTGGGATTTATGCCATTATAAATATCTCAATATCTCAGCTCTGGAAGGGTCTAGAGCCTCCATTTTTGCACTCAGATCTAAGTCTCATGGCCCTCTATCAGAATCCAGAGTTTCAAGATGATCAGAGAAAGTCAAAATTCCGACCCCCACAAAAATGACAGGGGTACCCCTGTCTTTTTTTCTGGGATGTATGCCATTATAAATATCTCAATATCTCAGCTCTAGAAGGGTCTAGAGCCTCCATTTTTGCACTCAGGTCTAAGTCTCATGGCCCTCTATCAGAATCCAGAGTTTCAAGAAGATCAGAGAAAGTCAAAAATTTTGACCCCAAAAAAAAAATGACAGGGGTACCCCTGTCTTTTTTTTCTGGGATTTATGCCATTATAAATATCTCAATATCTCAGCTCTGGAAGGGTCTAGAGCCTCCATTTTTGCACTCAGGTCTAAGTCTCATGGCCCTCTATCAGAATCCAGAGTTTCAAGAAGATCAGAGAAAGTCAAAATTTTGACCCCAAAAAAAAAAAAAATGACAGGGGTACCCCTGTCTTTTTTTCTGGGATTTATGCCATTATAAATATTCTCAATATCTCAGCTCTGGAAGGGTCTAGAGCCTCCATTTTTGCACTCAGGTCTAAGTCTCATGGCCCTCTATCAGAATCCAGAGTTTCAAGAAGATCAGAGAAAGTCAAAATTTTGACCCCCCCAAAAAAAAATGACAGGGGTACCCCTGTCTTTTTTTCTGGGATTTATGCCATTATAAATATCTCAATATCTCAGCTCTGGAAGGGTCTAGAGCCTCCATTTTTGCACTCAGGTCTAAGTCTCATGGCCCTTGATCAGAATCCAGAGTTTCAAGAAGATCAGAGAAAGTCAAAATTTCTACCCCAAAAAAAAATGACAGGGGTACCCCTGTCTTTTTTTCTGGATTTATGCCATTATAAATATCTCAATATCTCAGCTCTGGAAGGGTCTAGAGCCTCCATTTTTGCACTCAGGTCTAAGTCTCATGGCCCTCTATCAGAATCCAGAGTTTCAAGAAGATCAGAGAAAGTCAAAATTTTGACCCAAAAAAAAAAAATGACAGGGGTACCCCTGTCTTTTTTCTGGGATTTATGCCATTATAAATATCTCAATATCTCAGCTCTGGAAGGGTCTAGAGCCTCCATTTTTGCACTCAGGTCTAAGTCTCATGGCCCTCTATCAGAATCCAGAGTTTCAAGATGATCAGAGAAAGTCAAAATTTTGACCCCCACAAAAAAATGACAGGGGTACCCCTGTCTTTTTTCTGGGATGTATGCCATTATAAATATCTCAATATTCTCAGCTCTAGAAGGGTCTAGAGCCTCCATTTTTGCACTCAGGTCTAAGTCTCATGGCCCTCTATCAGAATCCAGAGTTTCAAGAAGATCAGAGAAAGTCGAAAATTTTGACCAAAAAAAAAAAAAAATGACAGGGGTACCCCTGTCTTTTTTCTGGGATTTATGCCATTATAAATATCTCAATACTCAGCTCTGGAAGGGTCTAGAGCCTCCAATTCTGGACTGAGGCTCAAGCTCCCACTGGCCCTCTATCAGAATCCAGGTTTCAAGAAGTATCAGAGAAGTCAAAAATTTCCCACCCCCAAAAAAAAATTACAGGGGTACCCCTGTCTTTTTTTCCTGGGATTTATGCCATTATAAATATCTCAATATCTCAGCTCTGGAAGGGTCTAGAGCCTCCATTTTTGCACTCAGGTCTAAGTATCATGGCCCTCTATCAGAATCCAGAGTTTCAAGAAGATCAGAGAAAGTCAAAATTTTGACCCCAAAAAAAAAATGACAGGGGTACCCCTGTCTTTTTTTCTGGGATTTATGCCATTATAAATATCTCAATATCTCAGCTCTGGAAGGGTCTAGAGCCTCCATTTTTGCACTCAGGCTCTAAGTCTCATGGCCCTCTATCAGAATCCAGAGTTTCAAGAAGATCAGAGAAAGTCAAAATTTCTACCCAAAAAAAAATGACAGGGGTACCCCTGTCTTTTTTCTGGATTTATGCCATTATAAATATCTCAATATCTCAGCTCTGGAAGGGTCTAGAGCCTCCATTTTTGCACTCAGGTCTAAGTCTCATGGCCCTCTATCAGAATCCAGAGTTTCAAGAAGATCAGAGAAAGTCAAAATTTTGACCCCAAAAAAAAATGACAGGGGTACCCCTGTCTTTTTTTCTGGGATGTATGCCATTATAAATATCTCAATATCTCAGCTCTGGAAGGGTCTAGAGCCTCCATTTTTGCACGCAGGTCTAAGTCTCATGGCCCTCTATCAGAATCCAGAGTTTCAAGAAGATCAGAGAAAGTCAAAATTTTGACCAAAAAAAAAAAAAAAATGACAGGGGTAGCCCTGTCTTTTTTCTGGGATTTATGCCATTATAAATATCTCAATATCTCAGCTCTGGAAGGGTGTAGAGCCTCCATTTTTGCACTCAGGTCTAAGTCTCATGGCCCTCTATCAGAATCCAGAGTTTCAAGAAGATCAGAGAAAGTCAAAATTTTGACCCCAAAAAAAAAAAATGACAGGGGTACCCCTGTCTTTTTTTTTCTGGGATTTATGCCATTATAAATATCTCAATATCTCAGCTCTGGAAGGGTGTAGAGCCTCCATTTTTGCACTCAGGTCTAAGTCTCATGGCCCTCTATCAGAATCCAGAGTTTCAAGAAGATCAGAGAAAGGAAAAATTTTGACCCAAAAAAAAAAAAATGACAGGGGTACCCCTGTCTTTTTTCTGGGATTTATGCCATTATAAATATCTCAATATCTCAGCTCTGGAAGGGTCTAGAGCCTCCATTTTTGCACTCAGGTCTAAGTCTCATGGCCCTCTATCAGAATCCAGAGTTTCAAGAAGATCAGAGAAAGTCAAAATTTCTACTCCCCCAAAAAATGACAGGGGTACCCCTGTCTTTTTTCTGGGATTTATGCCATTATAAATATCTCAATATCTCAGCTCTGGAAGGGTCTAGAGCCTCCATTTTTGCACTCAGGTCTAAGTCTCATGGCCCTCTATCAGAATCCAGAGTTTCAAGAAGATCAGAGAAAGTCAAAATTTTGACCCAAAAAAAAAACTGACAGGGGTACCCCTGTCTTTTTTTCTGGATTTATGCCATTATAAATATCTCAATATCTCAGCTCTGGAAGGGTCTAGAGCCTCCATTTTTGCACTCAGGTCTAAGTCTCATGGCCCTCTATCAGAATCCAGAGTTTCAAGATGATCAGAGAAAGTCAAACTTCCACCCCAAAAAAATGACAGGGGTACCCCTGTCTTTTTTTCTGGATTTATGCCATTATAAATATCTCAATATCTCAGCTCTGGAAGGGTCTAGAGCCTCCATTTTTGCACTCAGGCTCTAAAAGTTCTCATGGCCCTCTATCAGTACCAGAGTTTCAAGAGATTTAATAGAAAGTTAAAAATTCTCACCCCAAAAAAATGACAGGGGTACCCCTGTCTTTTTTTCTGGATGTATGCCATTATAAATATCTCAATATCTCAGCTCTGGAAGGGTCTAGAGCCTCCATTTTTGCACTCAGGTCTAAAGTCTCATGGCCCTCTATCAGAATCCAGAGTTTCAAGAAGATCAGAGAAAGTCAAAATTTTGACCCAAAAAAAAAAAAAAAAAATGACAGGGGTAGCCCTGTCTTTTTTTCTGGGATTTATGCCATTATAAATATCTCAATATCTCAGCTCTGGAAGGGTCTAGAGCCTCCATTTTTGCACTCAGGTCTAAGTCTCATGGCCCTCTATCAGAATCCAGAGTTTCAAGAAGATCAGAGAAAGTCAAAATTTTGACCCCAAAAAAAAAAAATGACAGGGGTACCCCTGTCTTTTTTTTCTGGGATTTATGCCATTATAAATATCTCAATATCTCAGCTCTGGAAGGGTCTAGAGCCTCCATTTTGCACTCAGGTCTAAGTCTCATGGCCCTCTATCAGGAATCCAGAGTTTCAAGAAGATCAGAGAAAGTCAAAATTTTGACCCCAAAAAAAAAAAATGACAGGGGTACCCCTGTCTTTTTTTCTGGGATGTATGCCATTATAAATATCTCAATATCTCAGCTCTAGAAGGGTCTAGAGCCTCCATTTTTGCACTCAGGTCTAAGTCTCATGGCCCTCTATCAGAATCCAGAGTTTCAAGAAGATCAGAGAAAGTCAAAATTTTGACCAAAAAAAAAAAAAATGACAGGGGTACCCCTGTCTTTTTTTCTGGGATTTATGCCATTATAAATATCTCAATATCTCAGCTCTGGAAGGGTCTAGAGCCTCCATTTTTGCACTCAGGTCTAAGTCTCATGGCCCTCTATCAGAATCCAGAGTTTCAAGAAGATCAGAGAAAGTCAAAATTTTGACCCAAAAAAAAAAAAAAATGACAGGGGTAGCCCTGTCTTTTTTTCTGGGATTTATGCCATTATAAATATCTCAATATCTCAGCTCTGGAAGGGTCTAGAGCCTCCATTTTTGCACTCAGGTCTAAGTCTCATGGCCCTCTATCAGAATCCAGAGTTTCAAGAAGATCAGAGAAAGTCAAAATTTTGACCCCCCAAAAAAAAAAATGACAGGGGTACCCCTGTCTTTTTTTCTGGGATTTATGCCATTATAAATATCTCAATATCTCAGCTCTGGAAGGGTCTAGAGCCTCCATTTTTGCACTCAGGTCTAAGTCTCATGGCCCTCTATCAGAATCCAGAGTTTCAAGATGATCAGAGAAAGTCAAAATTTCTGACCCAAAAAAAAAAAAAATGACAGGGGTACCCCTGTCTTTTTTTCTGGGATTTATGCCATTATAAATATCTCAATATCTCAGCTCTGGAAGGGTCTAGAGCCTCCATTTTTGCACTCAGGTCTAAGTCTCATGGCCCTCTATCAGAATCCAGAGTTTCAAGAAGATCAGAGAAAGTCAAAATTTTGACCCAAAAAAAAAAAATGACAGGGGTACCCCTGTCTTTTTTCTGGGATTTATGCCATTATAAATATCTCAATATCTCAGCTCTGGAAGGGTCTAGAGCCTCCATTTTTGCACTCAGGTCTAAGTCTCATGGCCCTCTATCAGAATCCAGAGTTTCAAGAAGATCAGAGAAAGTCAAAATTTTGACCCCCCAAAAAAAAATGACAGGGGTACCCCTGTCTTTTTTTTCTGGGATTTATGCCATTATAAATATCTCAATATCTCAGCTCTGGAAGGGTCTAGAGCCTCCATTTTTGCACTCAGGTCTAAGTCTCATGGCCCTCTATCAGAATCCAGAGTTTCAAGAAGATCAGAGAAAGTCAAAATTTTGACCCCAAAAAAAAAAAATGACAGGGGTACCCCTGTCTTTTTTTATGGATTTATGCCATTATAAATATCTCAATATCTCAGCTCTGGAAGGGTCTAGAGCCTCCATTTTTGCACTCAGGTCTAAGTCTCATGGCCCTCTATCAGAATCCAGAGTTTCAAGAAGATCAGAGAAAGTCAAAATTTTGACCCCCAAAAAAAAAAAAATGACAGGGGTACCCCTGTCTTTTTTTCTGGGATTCATGCCATTATAAATATCTCAATATCTCAGCTCTGGAAGGGTCTAGAGCCTCCATTTTTGCACTCAGGTCTAAGTCTCATGGCCCTCTATCAGAATCCAGAGTTTCAAGAAGATCAGAGAAAGTCAAAATTTTGACCCAAAAAAAAAAATGACAGGGGTACCCCTGTCTTTTTTTCTGGGATTTATGCCATTATAAATATCTCAATATCTCAGCTCTGGAAGGGTCTAGAGCCTCCATTTTTGCACTCAGGTCTAAGTCTCATGGCCCTCTATCAGAATCCAGAGTTTCAAGATGATCAGAGAAAGTCAAAATTTTGACCCAAAAAAAAAAAAAAATGACAGGGGTAGCCCTGTCTTTTTTTCTGGGATTTATGCCATTATAAATATCTCAATATCTCAGCTCTGGAAGGGTCTAGAGCCTCCATTTTTGCACTCAGGTCTAAGTCTCATGGCCCTCTATCAGAATCCAGAGTTTCAAGAAGATCAGAGAAAGTCAAAATTTTGACCCCCCCAAAAAAAATGACAGGGGTACCCCTGTCTTTTTTTCTGGGATTTATGCCATTATAAATATCTCAATATCTCAGCTCTGGAAGGGTCTAGAGCCTCCATTTTTGCACTCAGGTCTAAGTCTCATGGCCCTCTATCAGAATCCAGAGTTTCAAGAAGATCAGAGAAAGTCAAAATTTTGACCCCCCCCAAAAAAAATGACAGGGGTACCCCTGTCTTTTTTTCTGGGATTTATGCCATTATAAATATCTCAATATCTCAGCTCTGGGAAGGGTCTAGAGCCTCCATTTTTGCACTCAGGTCTAAGTCTCATGGCCCTCTGATCAGAATCCAAGAGTTTCAAGAAGATCAGAGAAGGCAAAATTTTTGACCGCAAAAAAAAAAATGATGACAGGGGTACCCCTGTCTTTTTTTTTCTGGGATGTATGCCATTGTAGGATATCTTGAGATATCTCAGCTCTGGAAGGGTCTAGAGCCTCCATTTTTGCACTCAGGTCTAAGTCTCATGGCCCTCTATCAGAATCCAGAGTTTCAAGAAGATCAGAGAAAGTCAAAATTTCGACCCCCCCCAAAAAAATGACAGGGGTACCCCTGTCTTTTTTTTCTGGGATTTATGCCATTATAAATATCTCAATATCTCAGCTCTGGAAGGGTCTAGAGCCTCCATTTTTGCACTCAGGTCTAAGTCTCATGGCCCTCTATCAGAATCCAGAGTTTCAAGAAGATCAGAGAAAGTCAAAATTTTGACCCCAAAAAAAAAAATGACAGGGGTACCCCTGTCTTTTTTTTCTGGGATGTATGCCATTATAAATATCTCAATATCTCAGCTCTGGAAGGGTCTAGAGCCTCCATTTTTGCACTCAGGTCTAAGTCTCATGGCCCTCTATCAGAATCCAGAGTTTCAAGAAGATCAGAGAAAGTCAAAATTTTGACCCAAAAAAAAAAAATGACAGGGGTACCCCTGTCTTTTTTTCTGGGATTTATGCCATTATAAATATCTCAATATCTCAGCTCTGGAAGGGTGTAGAGCCTCCATTTTTGCACTCAGGTCTAAGTCTCATGGCCCTCTATCAGAATCCAGAGTTTCAAGAAGATCAGAGAAAGTCAAAATTTTGACCACCCAAAAAAAATGACAGGGGTACCCCTGTCTTTTTTTTCTGGGATTTATGCCATTATAAATATCTCAATATCTCAGCTCTGGAAGGGTCTAGAGCCTCCATTTTTACACTCAGGTCTAAGTCTCATGGCCCTCTATCAGAATCCAGAATTTCAAGATGTCAGAGAAAGTCAAAAAAAAAAAAAAAAAAAAAAAAAAAAAAATTCCACCCCCAAAAAAAATGACAGGGAAATCCTGTCTTTTTTTTTCTGGGATTTATGCCATTATAAATATCTCACACTCAGCTCTTGGAAGGGTCTGTAGAGCCTCTCATTTTTGCACTCAGGTCTAAGTCTCATGGCCCTCTTATCAGAATCCAGAGTTTCAAGAAGATCAGAGAAAGTCAAAATTTCTGACCCCCCCAAAAAAATGACAGGGGTACCCCTGTCTTTTTTTCTGGATTTATGCCATTATAAATATCTCAATATCTCAGCTCTGGAAGGGTCTAGAGCCTCCATTTTTGCACTCAGGTCTAAGTCTCATGGCCCTCTATCAGAATCCAGAGTTTCAAGAAGATCAGAGAAAGTCAAAATTTTACCCCCCCAAAAAATGACAGGGGTACCCCTGTCTTTTTTTCTGGATTTATGCCATTATAAATATCTCAATATCTCAGCTCTGGAAGGGTCTAGAGCCTCCATTTTTGCACTCAGGTCTAAGTCTCATGGCCCTCTATCAGAATCCAGAGTTTCAAGAAGATCAGAGAAAGTCAAAATTTTTACCCCAAAAAAAAAATGACAGGGGTACCCCTGTCTTTTTTTCTGGGATTTATGCCATTATAAATATCTCAATATCTCAGCTCTGGAAGGGTCTAGAGCCTCCATTTTTGCACTCAGGTCTAAGTCTCATGGCCCTCTATCAGAATCCAGAGTTTCAAGAAGATCAGAGAAAGTCAAAATTTTGACCCCCAAAAAAAAATGACAGGGGTACCCCTGTCTTTTTTTCTGGGATGTATGCCATTATAAATATCTCAATATCTCAGCTCTAGAAGGGTCTAGAGCCTCCATTTTTGCACTCAGGTCTAAGTCTCATGGCCCTCTATCAGAATCCAGAGTTTCAAGAAGATCAGAGAAAGTCAAAATTTTGACCAAAAAAAAAAAAAACTGACAGGGGTACCCCTGTCTTTTTTTCTGGATTTATGCCATTATAAATATCTCAATATCTCAGCTCTGGAAGGGTCTAGAGCCTCCATTTTTGCACTCAGGTCTAAGTCTCATGGCCCTCTATCAGAATCCAGAGTTTCAAGAAGATCAGAGAAAGGAAAAATTTTGACCCCAAAAAAAAAAAATGACAGGGGTAGCCCTGTCTTTTTTTCTGGGATTTATGCCATTATAAATATCTCAATATCTCAGCTCTGGAAGGGTCTAGAGCCTCCATTTTTGCACTCAGGTCTAAGTCTCATGGCCCTCTATCAGAATCCAGAGTTTCAAGAAGATCAGAGAAAGTCAAAATTTTGACCCCCAAAAAAAAAATGACAGGGGTACCCCTGTCTTTTTTTCTGGGATGTATGCCATTATAAATATCTCAATATCTCAGCTCTGGAAGGGTCTAGAGCCTCCATTTTTGCACTCAGGTCTAAGTCTCATGGCCCTCTATCAGAATCCAGAGTTTCAAGAAGATCAGAGAAAGTCAAAATTTTGACCAAAAAAAAAAAAATGACAGGGGTAGCCCTGTCTTTTTTTCTGGGATTTATGCCATTATAAATATCTCAATATCTCAGCTCTGGAAGGGTCTAGAGCCTCCATTTTTGCACTCAGGTCTAAGTCTCATGGCCCTCTATCAGAATCCAGAGTTTCAAGAAGATCAGAGAAAGTCAAAATTTTGACCCCCAAAAAAAAAATGACAGGGGTACCCCTGTCTTTTTTTCTGGGATTTATGCCATTATAAATATCTCAATATCTCAGCTCTGGAAGGGTCTAGAGCCTCCATTTTTGCACTCAGGTCTAAGTCTCATGGCCCTCTATCAGAATCCAGAGTTTCAAGAAGATCAGAGAAAGTCAAAATTTTGACCCAAAAAAAAATGACAGGGGTACCCCTGTCTTTTTTTCTGGGATTTATGCCATTATAAATATCTCAATATCTCAGCTCTGGAAGGGTCTAGAGCCTCCATTTTTGCACTCAGGTCTAAGTCTCATGGCCCTCTATCAGAATCCAGAGTTTCAAGAAGATCAGAGAAAGTCAAAATTTCTACCCTAAAAAAAAAATGACAGGGGTACCCCTGTCTTTTTTTCTGGATTTATGCCATTATAAATATCTCAATATCTCAGCTCTGGAAGGGTCTAGAGCCTCCATTTTTGCACTCAGGTCTAAGTCTCATGGCCCTCTATCAGAATCCAGAGTTTCAAGAAGATCAGAGAAAGTCAAAATTTTTACCCAAAAAAAAAAAATGACAGGGGTACCCCTGTCTTTTTTTCTGGATTTATGCCATTATAAATATCTCAATATCTCAGCTCTGGAAGGGTCTAGAGCCTCCATTTTTGCACTCAGGTCTAAGTCTCATGGCCCTCTATCAGAATCCAGAGTTTCAAGAAGATCAGAGAAAGTCAAAATTTTGACCCAAAAAAAAAAAAATGACAGGGGTACCCCTGTCTTTTTTTCTGGATTTATGCCATTATAAATATCTCAATATCTCAGCTCTGGAAGGGTCTAGAGCCTCCATTTTTGCACTGCAGGTCTAAGTCTCATGGCCCTCTATCAGAATCCAGAGTTTCAAGAAGATCAGAGAAAGTCAAAATTTTGACCCCCCCAAAAAATGACAGGGGTACCCCTGTCTTTTTTTCTGGATTTATGCCATTATAAATATCTCAATATCTCAGCTCTGGAAGGGTCTAGAGCCTCCATTTTTGCACTCAGGTCTAAGTCTCATGGCCCTCTATCAGAATCCAGAGTTTCAAGATGATCAGAGAAAGTCAAAATTTTGACCCAAAAAAAAAATGACAGGGGTACCCCTGTCTTTTTTTCTGGGATTTATGCCATTATAAATATCTCAATATCTCAGCTCTGGAAGGGTCTAGAGCCTCCATTTTTGCACTCAGGTCTAAGTCTCATGGCCCTCTATCAGAATCCAGAGTTTCAAGAAGATCAGAGAAAGTCAAAATTTTGACCCCAAAAAAAAAATGACAGGGGTACCCCTGTCTTTTTTTCTGGGATTTATGCCATTATAAATATCTCAATATCTCAGCTCTGGAAGGGTCTAGAGCCTCCATTTTTGCACTCAGGTCTAAGTCTCATGGCCCTTGATCAGAATCCAGAGTTTCAAGAAGATCAGAGAAAGTCAAAATTTTGACCCAAAAAAAAAAAAATGACAGGGGTACCCCTGTCTTTTTTTTGGATTTATGCCATTATAAATATCTCAATATCTCAGCTCTGGAAGGGTCTAGAGCCTCCATTTTTGCACTCAGGTCTAAGCTCCATGGCCCTCTATCAGAATCCAGAGTTTCAAGAAGATCAGAGAAGGAAAAAATTTTTACCCAAAAAAAAAAAAACTAATAGGGAAGCCCTGTTTTTTTCCTGATTTATGCCATTATAAATATCTCAATATCTCAGCTCTGGAAGGGCTCTAGAGCCTCCATTTTTGCACTCAGGTCTAAGTCTCAAGCCCGAGATCAGAATTTGAGAAATTTCAAGAAGATCAAGAAAGCTTAAATCACCCCAAAACTGAAACAGGGGTACCCCTGTCTTTTTTTGTTTGGATGTATGCCATTATAAATATCTCAATATTCTCAGCTCTGGGAAGGGTCTAGAGCCTCCATTTTTGCACTCAAGGTCTAAGTCTCATGGCCCTCCTATCAGAATCCAGAGTTTCAAGAAGATCAGAGAAAGTCAAAATTTTGACCAAAAAAAAAAAAATGACAGGGGTACCCCTGTCTTTTTTTCTGATGTACGCCATTATAAATATCTCAATATTCTAGTCTCTGGAAGGGTCTAGAGCCTCCATTTTTGCACTCAGGTCTAAGTCTCATGCCTCTAGTCCAGAATCCAGAGTTTTAGAAGATCAGAGAAAGTCAAAGTTTCAGTCTCAAAAAAAAATTACAGGGGTACCCCTGTCTTTTTTTTCTGGGATTTATGCCATTATAAATATCTCAATATCTCAGCTCTGGAAGGGTCTAGAGCCTCCATTTTTGCACTCAGGTCTAAGTCTCATGGCCCTCTATCAGAATCCAGAGTTTCAAGAAGATCAGAGAAAGTCAAAATTTTGACCCCAAAAAAAAAATGACAGGGGTACCCCTGTCTTTTTTTCTGGGATGTATGCCATTATAAATATCTCAATATCTCAGCTCTAGAAGGGTCTAGAGCCTCCATTTTTGCACTCAGGTCTAAGTCTCATGGCCCTCTATCAGAATCCAGAGTTTCAAGAAGATCAGAGAAAGTCAAAATTTTGACCAAAAAAAAAAAAAAATGACAGGGGTACCCCTGTCTTTTTTTCTGGGATTTATGCCATTATAAATATCTCAATATCTCAGCTCTGGAAGGGTCTAGAGCCTCCATTTTTGCACTCAGGTCTAAGTCTCATGGCCCTCTATCAGAATCCAGAGTTTCAAGAAGATCAGAGAAAGTCAAAATTTCTGACCCCCAAAAAAATGACAGGGGTACCCCTGTCTTTTTTTCTGGATGTATGCCATTATAAATATCTCAATATCTCAGCTCTGGAAGGGTCTAGAGCCTCCATTTTTGCACTCAGGTCTAAGTCTCATGGCCCTCTATCAGAATCCAGAGTTTCAAGAAGATCAGAGAAAGTCAAAATTTTGACCAAAAAAAAAAAAATGACAGGGGTACCCCTGTCTTTTTTTCTGGATTTATGCCATTATAAATATCTCAATATCTCAGCTCTGGAAGGGTCTAGAGCCTCCATTTTTGCACTCAGGTCTAAGTCTCATGGCCCTCTATCAGAATCCAGAGTTTCAAGAATGATCAGAGAAAGTCAAAATTTCGACCCCCACAAAAAATGACAGGGGTACCCCTGTCTTTTTTCTGGATTTATGCCATTATAAATATCTCAATATCTCAGCTCTGGAAGGGTCTAGAGCCTCCATTTTTGCACTCAGGTCTAAGTCTCATGGCCCTCTATCAGAATCCAGAGTTTCAAGATGATCAGAGAAAGTCAAAATTTTGACCCAAAAAAAAAAAAAATGACAGGGGTAGCCCTGTCTTTTTTTCTGGGATTTATGCCATTATAAATATCTCAATATCTCAGCTCTGGAAGGGTCTAGAGCCTCCATTTTTGCACTCAGGTCTAAGTCTCATGGCCCTCTATCAGAATCCAGAGTTTCAAGAAGATCAGAGAAAGTCAAAATTTTGACCCCCAAAAAAAAAAAAATGACAGGGGTAGCCCTGTCTTTTTTTCTGGGATTTATGCCATTATAAATATCTCAATATCTCAGCTCTGGAAGGGTCTAGAGCCTCCATTTTTGCACTCAGGTCTAAGTCTCATGGCCCTCTATCAGAATCCAGAGTTTCAAGAAGATCAGAGAAAGTCAAAATTTCTGACCCCAAAAAAAAATGACAGGGGTACCCCTGTCTTTTTTTTCTGGGATTTATGCCATTATAAATATCTCAATATCTCAGCTCTGGAAGGGTGTAGAGCCTCCATTTTTGCACTCAGGTCTAAGTCTCATGGCCCTCTATCAGAATCCAGAGTTTCAAGAAGATCAGAGAAAGTCAAAATTTTGACCCCCCAAAAAAAAATGACAGGGGTACCCCTGTCTTTTTTTCTGGATTTATGCCATTATAAATATCTCAATATCTCAGCTCTGGAAGGGTCTAGAGCCTCCATTTTTGCACTCAGGTCTAAGTCTCATGGCCCTCTATCAGAATCCAGAGTTTCAAGAAGATCAGAGAAAGTCAAAATTTTGACCCCAAAAAAAAAAAAATGACAGGGGTACCCCTGTCTTTTTTTCTGGGATTTATGCCATTATAAATATCTCAATATCTCAGCTCTGGAAGGGTCTAGAGCCTCCATTTTTGCACTCAGGTCTAAGTCTCATGGCCCTCTATCAGAATCCAGAGTTTCAAGAAGATCAGAGAAAGTCAAAATTTCTGACCTCCAAAAAAAAAAATGACAGGGGTACCCCTGTCTTTTTTCTGGGATTTATGCCATTATAAATATCTCAATATCTCAGCTCTGGAAGGGTCTAGAGCCTCCATTTTTGCACTCAGGTCTAAGTCTCATGGCCCTCTATCAGAATCCAGAGTTTCAAGAAGATCAGAGAAAGTCAAAATTTTGACCCAAAAAAAAAAAAAATGACAGGGGTAGCCCTGTCTTTTTTTCTGGATTTATGCCATTATAAATATCTCAATATCTCAGCTCTGGAAGGGTGTAGAGCCTCCATTTTTGCACTCAGGTCTAAGTCTCATGGCCCTCTATCAGAATCCAGAGTTTCAAGAAGATCAGAGAAAGTCAAAATTTTGACCCCCCAAAAAAATGACAGGGGTACCCCTGTCTTTTTTTCTGGGATTTATGCCATTATAAATATCTCAATATCTCAGCTCTGGAAGGGTCTAGAGCCTCCATTTTTGCACTCAGGTCTAAGTCTCATGGCCCTCTATCAGAATCCAGAGTTTCAAGAAGATCAGAGAAAGGAAAAATTTTGACTCAAAAAAAAAAATGACAGGGGTACCCCTGTCTTTTTTCTGGGATGTATGCCATTATAAATATCTCAATATCTCAGCTCTGGAAGGGTCTAGAGCCTCCATTTTTGCACTCAGGTCTAAGTCTCATGGCCCTCTATCAGAATCCAGAGTTTCAAGAAGATCTTAGAGAAAGTCGAAAATTTTGACCAAAAAAAAAAAAAAATGAACAGGGGCACCCCTGTCTTTTTTCTGGCACCATTACAAAATATCTCAATATCTCAGTCTCTGGAAGGGTCTAGAGCCTCCATTTTTGCACTCAGGTCTGAAGTCTCACTGGCCCTCTATCAGAATCCTCAGAGTTTCAAGAAGATTCAATAGAGAAAGTCAAAATTTTCACCCCCCCAAAAAAAATGACAGGGGTACCCCTGTCTTTTTTTCTGGGATGTATGCCATTATAAATATCTCAATATCTCAGCTCTAGAAGGGTCTAGAGCCTCCATTTTTGCACTCAGGTCTAAGTCTCATGGCCCTCTATCAGAATCCAGAGTTTCAAGAAGATCAGAGAAAGTCAAAATTTTGACCAAAAAAAAAAAAAATGACAGGGGTACCCCTGTCTTTTTTTCTGGGATTTATGCCATTATAAATATCTCAATATCTCAGCTCTGGAAGGGTCTAGAGCCTCCATTTTTGCACTCAGGTCTAAGTCTCATGGCCCTCTATCAGAATCCAGAGTTTCAAGAAGATCAGAGAAAGGAAAAATTTTGACCCCAAAAAAAAAAAAAAATGACAGGGGTAGCCCTGTCTTTTTTTTCTGGGATTTATGCCATTATAAATATCTCAATATCTCAGCTCTGGAAGGGTCTAGAGCCTCCATTTTTGCACTCAGGTCTAAGTCTCATGGCCCTCTATCAGAATCCAGAGTTTCAAGAAGATCAGAGAAAGTCAAAATTTTGACCCAAAAAAAAAATGACAGGGGTACCCCTGTCTTTTTTCTGGGATTTATGC
The DNA here is from genome assembly GCA_030378365.1 of Hybognathus amarus. NCBI lineage: Eukaryota > Metazoa > Chordata > Actinopteri > Cypriniformes > Leuciscidae > Hybognathus > Hybognathus amarus. Next base: position 16,638 of record JAQIUQ010000669.1, read on the forward strand.
CATTATAAATATCTCAATATCTCAGCTCTGGAAGGGTCTAGAGCCTCCATTTTTGCACTCAGGTCTAAGTCTCATGGCCCTCTATCAGAATCCAGAGTTTCAAGAAGATCAGAGAAAGTCAAAATTTTGACCCAAAAAAAAAAAAAAATGACAGGGGTAGCCCTGTCTTTTTTTTCTGGGATTTATGCCATTATAAATATCTCAATATCTCAGCTCTGGAAGGGTCTAGAGCCTCCATTTTTGCACTCAGGTCTAAGTCTCATGGCCCTCTATCAGAATCCAGAGTTTCAAGAAGATCAGAGAAAGTCAAAATTTTGACCCCAAAAAAAAAAATGACAGGGGTACCCCTGTCTTTTTTTCTGGGATTTATGCCATTATAAATATCTCAATATCTCAGCTCTGGAAGGGTCTAGAGCCTCCATTTTTGCACTCAGGTCTAAGTCTCATGGCCCTCTATCAGAATCCAGAGTTTCAAGAAGATCAGAGAAAGTCAAAATTTTGACCCCCCAAAAAAAAATGACAGGGGTACCCCTGTCTTTTTTTCTGGGATTTATGCCATTATAAATATCTCAATATCTCAGCTCTGGAAGGGTCTAGAGCCTCCATTTTTGCACTCAGGTCTAAGTCTCATGGCCCTCTATCAGAATCCAGAGTTTCAAGAAGATCAGAGAAAGTCAAAATTTTGACCCAAAAAAAAAAAAAATGACAGGGGTACCCCTGTCTTTTTTTTCTGGGATTTATGCCATTATAAATATCTCAATATCTCAGCTCTGGAAGGGTCTAGAGCCTCCATTTTTGCACTCAGGTCTAAGTCTCATGGCCCTCTATCAGAATCCAGAGTTTCAAGAAGATCAGAGAAAGTCAAAATTTTGACCCCCAAAAAAAAAAAATGACAGGGGTACCCCTGTCTTTTTTTCTGGGATGTATGCCATTATAAATATCTCAATATCTCAGCTCTGGAAGGGTCTAGAGCCTCCATTTTTGCACTCAGGTCTAAGTCTCATGGCCCTCTATCAGAATCCAGAGTTTCAAGAAGATCAGAGAAAGTCAAAATTTTGACCAAAAAAAAAAAAAATGACAGGGGTAGCCCTGTCTTTTTTTCTGGGATTTATGCCATTATAAATATCTCAATATCTCAGCTCTGGAAGGGTGTAGAGCCTCCATTTTTGCACTCAGGTCTAAGTCTCATGGCCCTCTATCAGAATCCAGAGTTTCAAGAAGATCAGAGAAAGTCAAAATTTCTGACCCTCAAAAAAAATGACAGGGGTACCCCTGTCTTTTTTTCTGGGATTTATGCCATTATAAATATCTCAATATCTCAGCTCTGGAAGGGTCTAGAGCCTCCATTTTTGCACTCAGGTCTAAGTCTCATGGCCCTCTATCAGAATCCAGAGTTTCAAGATGATCAGAGAAAGTCAAAATTTTGACCCAAAAAAAAAAAAAAAAATGACAGGGGTAGCCCTGTCTTTTTTTCTGGGATTTATGCCATTATAAATATCTCAATATCTCAGCTCTGGAAGGGTCTAGAGCCTCCATTTTTGCACTCAGGTCTAAGTCTCATGGCCCTCTATCAGAATCCAGAGTTTCAAGAAGATCAGAGAAAGTCAAAATTTTGACCCCAAAAAAAAAAAAAAATGACAGGGGTACCCCTGTCTTTTTTTCTGGATTTATGCCATTATAAATATCTCAATACTCAGCTCTGGAAGGGTCTAGAGCCTCCATTTTTGCACTCAGGTCTAAGTCTCATGGCCCTCTATCAGAATCCAGAGTTTCAAGAAATTTAGAGAAAGTTAAAATTTCTACTGCAAAAAATGACAGGGTACCCCTGTTTTTTTCTGGTCATGCCATTATAAATATCTCAATATCTCAGCTCTGGAAGGGTGTAGAGCCTCCATTTTTGCACTCAGGTCTAAGTCTCATGGCCCTCTATCAGAATCCAGAGTTTCAAGAAGATCAGAGAAAGTAAAAATTTCTGACTCAAAAAAAAAAATGACAGGGGTACCCCTGTCTTTTTTTTCTGGGATTTATGCCATTATAAATATCTCAATATCTCAGCTCTGGAAGGGTCTAGAGCCTCCATTTTTGCACTCAGGTCTAAGTCTCATGGCCCTCTATCAGAATCCAGAGTTTCAAGATGATCAGAGAAAGTCAAAATTTTGACCCCCAAAAAAAAAATGACAGGGGTACCCCTGTCTTTTTTTTCTGGGATTTATGCCATTATAAATATCTCAATATCTCAGCTCTGGAAGGGTCTAGAGCCTCCATTTTTGCACTCAGGTCTAAGTCTCATGGCCCTCTATCAGAATCCAGAGTTTCAAGAAGATCAGAGAAAGGCAAAATTTTGACCCAAAAAAAAAAATGACAGGGGTACCCCTGTCTTTTTTTCTGGGATTTATGCCATTATAAATATCTCAATATCTCAGCTCTGGAAGGGTCTAGAGCCTCCATTTTTGCACTCAGGTCTAAGTCTCATGGCCCTCTATCAGAATCCAGAGTTTCAAGATGATCAGAGAAAGTCAAAATTTTGACCCAAAAAAAAAAAAATGACAGGGGTAGCCCTGTCTTTTTTTCTGGGATTTATGCCATTATAAATATCTCAATATCTCAGCTCTGGAAGGGTCTAGAGCCTCCATTTTTGCACTCAGGTCTAAGTCTCATGGCCCTCTATCAGAATCCAGAGTTTCAAGAAGATCAGAGAAAGTCAAAATTTTGACCCAAAAAAAAATGACAGGGGTACCCCTGTCTTTTTTCTGGGATTTATGCCATTATAAATATCTCAATATCTCAGCTCTGGAAGGGTCTAGAGCCTCCATTTTTGCACTCAGGTCTAAGTCTCATGGCCCTCTATCAGAATCCAGAGTTTCAAGAAGATCAGAGAAAGTCAAAAATTTCTGACCCAAAAAAAAAAAAAATGACAGGGGTACCCCTGTCTTTTTTTCTGGATTTATGCCATTATAAATATCTCAATATCTCAGCTCTGGAAGGGTCTAGAGCCTCCATTTTTGCACTCAGGTCTAAGTCTCATGGCCCTCTATCAGAATCCAGAGTTTCAAGAAGATCAGAGAAAGTCAAAATTTCTCGACCCAAAAAAATGACAGGGGTACCCCTGTCTTTTTTTTCTGGGATTTATGCCATTATAAATATCTCAATATCTCAGCTCTGGAAGGGTCGTAGAGCCTCCATTTTTGCACTCAGGTCTAAGTCTCATGGCCCTCTATCAGAATCCAGAGTTTCAAGAAGATCAGAGAAGGGAAAAATTCTGACCGAAAAAAAAAAATGACAGGGTAACCCCGGTCTTTTTTTCTGGGTATTTATGCCATTATAAATATCTCAGCATCTCAGCTCTGGGAAGGGTCTAGAGCCTCCATTTTTGCACTCAGGTCTAACTCCATGGCCCTCTATCAGAATCCAGAGTTTCAAGAAGATCAGAGAAAGGAAAACTCCACCCAAAAATGACAGGGGAAAACCTGTCTCTTTTTTTTTTCCTGGATTTATGCCATTGCATAAATATCTCAATATCTCAGCTCTGGAAGGGCTCTAGAGCCTCCATTTTTGCACTCAGGTCTAAGTCTCATGGCCCTCTATCAGAATCCAGAGTTTCAAGATGATCAGAGAAAGTCAAAATTTTCGACCCCCCCCCAAAAAAAAATGACAGGGGTACCCCTGTCTTTTTTTTCTGGGATTTATGCCATTATAAATATCTCAATATCTCAGCTCTGGAAGGGTCTAGAGCCTCCATTTTTGCACTCAGGTCTAAGTCTCATGGCCCTCTATCAGAATCCAGAGTTTCAAGAAGATCAGAGAAAGTCAAAATTTTGACCCCAAAAAAAAATGACAGGGGTACCCCTGTCTTTTTTTTCTGGGATTTATGCCATTATAAATATCTCAATATCTCAGCTCTGGAAGGGTCTAGAGCCTCCATTTTTGCACTCAGGTCTAAGTCTCATGGCCCTCTATCAGAATCCAGAGTTTCAAGAAGATCAGAGAAAGTCAAAATTTTGACCCCCCAAAAAAAATGACAGGGGTACCCCTGTCTTTTTTTCTGGGATTTATGCCATTATAAATATCTCAATATCTCAGCTCTGGAAGGGTCTAGAGCCTCCATTTTTGCACTCAGGTCTAAGTCTCATGGCCCTCTATCAGAATCCAGAGTTTCAAGAAGATCAGAGAAAGTCAAAATTTTGACCCAAAAAAAAAAAAATGACAGGGGTAGCCCTGTCTTTTTTTCTGGGATTTATGCCATTATAAATATCTCAATATCTCAGCTCTGGAAGGGTGTAGAGCCTCCATTTTTGCACTCAGGTCTAAGTCTCATGGCCCTCTATCAGAATCCAGAGTTTCAAGAAGATCAGAGAAAGTCAAAATTTTGACCCCCCCAAAAAAAATGACAGGGGTACCCCTGTCTTTTTTTCTGGGATTTATGCCATTATAAATATCTCAATATCTCAGCTCTGGAAGGGTCTAGAGCCTCCATTTTTGCACTCAGGTCTAAGTCTCATGGCCCTCTATCAGAATCCAGAGTTTCAAGATGATCAGAGAAAGTCAAAATTTTGACCCAAAAAAAAAAAAAATGACAGGGGTAGCCCTGTCTTTTTTTCTGGGATTTATGCCATTATAAATATCTCAATATCTCAGCTCTGGAAGGGTCTAGAGCCTCCATTTTTGCACTCAGGTCTAAGTCTCATGGCCCTCTATCAGAATCCAGAGTTTCAAGAAGATCAGAGAAAGTCAAAATTTTGACCCCCCAAAAAAAAATGACAGGGGTACCCCTGTCTTTTTTTGTGGGATTTATGCCATTATAAATATCTCAATATCTCAGCTCTGGAAGGGTCTAGAGCCTCCATTTTTGCACTCAGGTCTAAGTCTCATGGCCCTCTATCAGAATCCAGAGTTTCAAGAAGATCAGAGAAAGTCAAAATTTTGACCCCAAAAAAAAAATGACAGGGGTACCCCTGTCTTTTTTTCTGGGATGTATGCCATTATAAATATCTCAATATCTCAGCTCTGGAAGGGTCTAGAGCCTCCATTTTTGCACTCAGGTCTAAGTCTCATGGCCCTCTATCAGAATCCAGAGTTTCAAGAAGATCAGAGAAAGTCAAAATTTTGACCCAAAAAAAAAAAAAATGACAGGGGTACCCCTGTCTTTTTTTTCTGGGATGTATGCCATTATAAATATCTCAATATCTCAGCTCTGGAAGGGTCTAGAGCCTCCATTTTTGCACTCAGGTCTAAGTCTCATGGCCCTCTATCAGAATCCAGAGTTTCAAGAAGATCAGAGAAAGTCAAAAATTTTGACCAAAAAAAAAAAAAATGACAGGGGTAGCCCTGTCTTTTTTTCTGGGATTTATGCCATTATAAATATCTCAATATCTCAGCTCTGGAAGGGTCTAGAGCCTCCATTTTTGCACTCAGGTCTAAGTCTCATGGCCCTCTATCAGAATCCAGAGTTTCAAGAAGATCAGAGAAAGTCAAAATTTTGACCCCAAAAAAAAAAAATTACAGGGGTACCCCTGTCTTTTTTTTTCTGGGATTTATGCCATTATAAATATCTCAATATCTCAGCTCTGGAAGGGTCTAGAGCCTCCATTTTTGCACTCAGGTCTAAGTCTCATGGCCCTCTATCAGAATCCAGAGTTTCAAGAAGATCAGAGAAAGTCAAAATTTTGACCCCAAAAAAAAAAATGACAGGGGTACCCCTGTCTTTTTTTCTGGGATTTATGCCATTATAAATATCTCAATATCTCAGCTCTGGAAGGGTCTAGAGCCTCCATTTTTGCACTCAGGTCTAAGTCTCATGGCCCTCTATCAGAATCCAGAGTTTCAAGAAGATCAGAGAAAGTCAAAATTTTGACCCCAAAAAAAAAAATGACAGGGGTACCCCTGTCTTTTTTTTCTGGGATTTATGCCATTATAAATATCTCAATATCTCAGCTCTGGAAGGGTCTAGAGCCTCCATTTTTGCACTCAGGTCTAAGTCTCATGGCCCTCTATCAGAATCCAGAGTTTCAAGAAGATCAGAGAAAGTCAAAATTTTGACCCCCAAAAAAAACTGACAGGGGTACCCCTGTCTTTTTTTCTGGGATGTATGCCATTATAAATATCTCAATATCTCAGCTCTGGAAGGGTCTAGAGCCTCCATTTTTGCACTCAGGTCTAAGTCTCATGGCCCTCTATCAGAATCCAGAGTTTCAAGAAGATCAGAGAAAGTCAAAATTTTGACCAAAAAAAAAAAAAAAATGACAGGGGTAGCCCTGTCTTTTTTTCTGGGATTTATGCCATTATAAATATCTCAATATCTCAGCTCTGGAAGGGTCTAGAGCCTCCATTTTTGCACTCAGGTCTAAGTCTCATGGCCCTCTATCAGAATCCAGAGTTTCAAGAAGATCAGAGAAAGTCAAAATTTTGACCCCAAAAAAAAAAATGACAGGGGTACCCCTGTCTTTTTTTCTGGATTTATGCCATTATAAATATCTCAATATCTCAGCTCTGGAAGGGTCTAGAGCCTCCATTTTTGCACTCAGGTCTAAGTCTCATGGCCCTCTATCAGAATCCAGAGTTTCAAGAAGATCAGAGAAAGTCAAAATTTCTGACCCCCCAAAAAAAAATGACAGGGGTACCCCTGTCTTTTTTTCTGGATTTATGCCATTATAAATATCTCAATATCTCAGCTCTGGAAGGGTCTAGAGCCTCCATTTTTGCACTCAGGTCTAAGTCTCATGGCCCTCTATCAGAATCCAGAGTTTCAAGAAGATCAGAGAAAGTCAAAATTTTGACCCACCAAAAAAAAAATGACAGGGGTACCCCTGTCTTTTTTTCTGGGATTTATGCCATTATAAATATCTCAATATCTCAGCTCTGGAAGGGTCTAGAGCCTCCATTTTTGCACTCAGGTCTAAGTCTCATGGCCCTCTATCAGAATCCAGAGTTTCAAGAAGATCAGAGAAGTCAAAATTTTGACTCAAAAAAATGACAGGGGTACCCCTGTCTTTTTTTCTGGATGTATGCCATTATAAATATCTCAATATCTCAGCTCTGGAAGGGTCTAGAGCCTCCATTTTTGCACGCAGGTCTAAAGTCTCATGGCCCTCTATCAGAATCCAGAGTTTCAAGAAGATCAGAGAAAGTCAAAGTTTTAACTAAAAAACTAGGTAAGCTGTCTTTTTTCTGGGATTTATGCCATTATAATGTTCAGTTTTAGGCCCTGTAGGTGAGAGCCTTCTCATTTTTGCACTCAGGTCTAAGTCTCATGGCCCTCTATCAGAATCCAGAGTTTCAAGATGATCAGAGAAAGTCAAAATTTTGACCCAAAAAAAAAAAAAAAAATGACAGGGGTAGCCCTGTCTTTTTTTCTGGGATTTATGCCATTATAAATATCTCAATATCTCAGCTCTGGAAGGGTCTAGAGCCTCCATTTTTGCACTCAGGTCTAAGTCTCATGGCCCTCTATCAGAATCCAGAGTTTCAAGAAGATCAGAGAAAGTCAAAATTTTGACCCCAAAAAAAAAAAAATGACAGGGGTACCCCTGTCTTTTTTCTGGGATTTATGCCATTATAAATATCTCAATATCTCAGCTCTGGAAGGGTCTAGAGCCTCCATTTTTGCACTCAGGTCTAAGTCTCATGGCCCTCTATCAGAATCCAGAGTTTCAAGAAGATCAGAGAAAGTCAAAATTTTGACCCCCCAAAAAAATGACAGGGGTACCCCTGTCTTTTTTTCTGGGATTTATGCCATTATAAATATCTCAATATCTCAGCTCTGGAAGGGTCTAGAGCCTCCATTTTTGCACTCAGGTCTAAGTCTCATGGCCCTCTATCAGAATCCAGAGTTTCAAGAAGATCAGAGAAAGTCAAAATTTCTGACCCTCAAAAAAAAATGACAGGGGTACCCCTGTCTTTTTTCTGGGATTTATGCCATTATAAATATCTCAATATCTCAGCTCTGGAAGGGTCTAGAGCCTCCATTTTTGCACTCAGGTCTAAGTCTCATGGCCCTCTATCAGAATCCAGAGTTTCAAGAAGATCAGAGAAAGTCAAAATTTTCACCCCCCCAAAAAAAATGACAGGGGTACCCCTGTCTTTTTTTCTGGATTTATGCCATTATAAATATCTCAATATCTCAGCTCTGGAAGGGTCTAGAGCCTCCATTTTTGCACTCAGGTCTAAGTCTCATGGCCCTCTGATCAGAATCCAGAGTTTCAAGAAGATCAGAGAAAGTCAAAATTTTGACCCAAAAAAAAAAAATGACAGGGGTAGCCCTGTCTTTTTTTCTGGGATTTATGCCATTATAAATATCTCAATATCTCAGCTCTGGAAGGGTCTAGAGCCTCCATTTTTGCACTCAGGTCTAAGTCTCATGGCCCTCTATCAGAATCCAGAGTTTCAAGAAGATCAGAGAAAGTCAAAATTTTGACCCCCCCCAAAAAAAATGACAGGGGTACCCCTGTCTTTTTTTCTGGGATTTATGCCATTATAAATATCTCAATATCTCAGCTCTGGAAGGGTCTAGAGCCTCCATTTTTGCACTCAGGTCTAAGTCTCATGGCCCTCTATCAGAATCCAGAGTTTCAAGATGATCAGAGAAAGTCAAAATTTTGACCCAAAAAAAAATGACAGGGGTACCCCTGTCTTTTTTTTCTGGGATTTATGCCATTATAATATATCTCAATATCTCAGTCTCTGGAAGTTGGGGCCCAGAGCCTCCACATTTCGCACTCAGGTCTAAGTCTCATGGCCCTCTATCAGACTCCAGAGTTTCAAGAGAGCTCAGAGAAAGTCTCAAAACTCCCACCCCCCCAAAAAGTGACAGGGGTACCCCTTTCCGTTCTTTTTTCTGGGATTTATGCCATTATAAATATCTCAATATCTCAGCTCTGGAAGGGTCTAGAGCCTCCATTTTTGCACTCGGGTCTAAGTCTCATGGCCCTGTATCAGAATCCAGAGTTTCAGTAGATCTAGAGAAAGTCAAAGTTGTACTCAAAAACTGAGGGGACCCCTGTCGTTTTTTTCTCTGGGATTTATGCCATTATAAATATCTCAATATCTCAGCTCTGGAAGGGTCTAGAGCCTCCATTTTTGCACTCAGGTCTAAGTCTCATGGCCCTCTATCAGAATCCAGAGTTTCAAGATGATCAGAGAAAGTCAAAATTTCTACCCAAAAAAATGACAGGGGTACCCCTGTCTTTTTTTCTGGGATTTATGCCATTATAAATATCTCAATATCTCAGCTCTGGAAGGGTCTAGAGCCTCCATTTTTGCACTCAGGTCTAAGTCTCATGGCCCTCTATCAGAATCCAGAGTTTCAAGAAGATCAGAGAAAGTCAAAATTTCTACCCAAAAAAAAATGACAGGGGTACCCCTGTCTTTTTTTCTGGGATTTATGCCATTATAAATATCTCAATATCTCAGCTCTGGAAGGGTCTAGAGCCTCCATTTTTGCACTCAGGTCTAAGTCTCATGGCCCTCTATCAGAATCCAGAGTTTCAAGAAGATCAGAGAAAGTCAAAATTTTGACCCAAAAAAAAAAATGACAGGGGTACCCCTGTCTTTTTTTTCTGGGATTTATGCCATTATAAATATCTCAATATCTCAGCTCTGGAAGGGTCTAGAGCCTCCATTTTTGCACTCAGGTCTAAGTCTCATGGCCCTCTATCAGAATCCAGAGTTTCAAGAAGATCAGAGAAAGTAAAAATTTTGACCCACAAAAAAAAAAATGACAGGGGTACCCCTGTCTTTTTTTCTGGGATTTATGCCATTATAAATATCTCAATATCTCAGCTCTGGAAGGGTCTAGAGCCTCCATTTTTGCACTCAGGTCTAAGTCTCATGGCCCTCTATCAGAATCCAGAGTTTCAAGAAGATCAGAGAAAGTCAAAATTTTGACCCCCCCTCCAAAAAAATGACAGGGGTACCCCTGTCTTTTTTTTCTGGGATTTATGCCATTATAAATATCTCAATATCTCAGCTCTGGAAGGGTCTAGAGCCTCCATTTTTGCACTCAGGTCTAAGTCTCATGGCCCTCTATCAGAATCCAGAGTTTCAAGAAGATCAGAGAAAGTCAAAATTTTGACCCACCCCAAAAAAATGACAGGGGTACCCCTGTCTTTTTTTTCTGGGATTTATGCCATTATAAATATCTCAATATCTCAGCTCTGGAAGGGTCTAGAGCCTCCATTTTTGCACTCAGGTCTAAGTCTCATGGCCCTCTATCAGAATCCAGAGTTTCAAGAAGATCAGAGAAAGTCAAAATTTTGACTCCCCCCAAAAAAATGACAGGGGTACCCCTGTCTTTTTTTTCTGGGATTTATGCCATTATAAATATCTCAATATCTCAGCTCTGGAAGGGTCTAGAGCCTCCATTTTTGCACTCAGGTCTAAGTCTCATGGCCCTCTATCAGAATCCAGAGTTTCAAGAAGATCAGAGAAAGTCAAAATTTTGACCCCAAAAAAAATGACAGGGGTACCCCTGTCTTTTTTTCTGGGATTTATGCCATTATAAATATCTCAATATCTCAGCTCTGGAAGGGTCTAGAGCCTCCATTTTTGCACTCAGGTCTAAGTCTCATGGCCCTCTATCAGAATCCAGAGTTTCAAGAAGATCAGAGAAAGTCAAAATTTTGACCCCCCCCCCCAAAAAAATAGACAGGGGTACCCCTGTCTTTTTTTTCTGGGATTTATGCCATTATAAATATCTCAATATCTCAGCTCTGGAAGGGTCTAGAGCCTCCATTTTTGCACTCAGGTCTAAGTCTCATGGCCCTCTATCAGAATCCAGAGTTTCAAGAAGATCAGAGAAAGTCAAAATTTTGACCAAAAAAAAAAAAAATGACAGGGGTAGCCCTGTCTTTTTTTCTGGGATTTATGCCATTATAAATATCTCAATATCTCAGCTCTGGAAGGGTCTAGAGCCTCCATTTTTGCACTCAGGTCTAAGTCTCATGGCCCTCTATCAGAATCCAGAGTTTCAAGAAGATCAGAGAAAGTCAAAATTTTGACCCCACAAAAAAAATGACAGGGGTACCCCTGTCTTTTTTTCTGGATTTATGCCATTATAAATATCTCAATATCTCAGCTCTGGAAGGGTCTAGAGCCTCCATTTTTGCACTCAGGTCTAAGTCTCATGGCCCTCTATCAGAATCCAGAGATTTCAAGAAGTTCAGAGAAACTAAAAATTTTCTACCTTAAAAAAAAAATGACAGGGGTACCCTAGTCGTTTTTTTCTGGGATTTATGCCATTATAAATATCTCAATATCTCAGCTCTGGAAGGGTCTAGAGCCTCCATTTTTGCACTCAGGTCTACAGTCTCATGGCCCTCTATCAGAATCCAAAGATTCAAGAAGATCAGAGAAACTACAAAACTTTTCTACCCAAAAAAAAATGACAGGGGTACCCCTGTTGTTTTTTCTGGGATTTATGCCATTATGAAATATCTCAATATCTCAGCTCTGGGAAGAGTCTAGAGCCTCCATTTTTGCACTCAGGTCTCAACGTCTCATGGCCCTCTATCAGAATCCAGAGATTCAAGAAGTTCAGAGAAACTAAAATTTTTGACCCAAAAAAAAAAAAACATGACGGTACCCCTGTCGTTTTCTTGGGATTTATGCCATTATAAATATCTCAATATCTCAGCTCTGGAAGGGTCTAGAGCCTCCATTTTTTGCACTCAGGTCTAAGTCTCATGGCCCTCTATCAGAATCCAGAGTTTCAAGAAGATCAGAGAAACTCAAATTTTCACCCCAAAAAAAATGACAGGGGTACCCCTGTCGTTTTTTTCTGGAATTTATGCCATTATAAATATCTCAATATCTCAGCTCTGGGAAGGGTCTAGAGCCTCCATTTTTGCACTCAGGTCTACGTCTCATGGCCCTCTATCAGAATCCAGAGTTTCAAGAAGTTCAGAGAAACTAAAATTTTCTGACCCAAAAAAAAAATGACAGGGGTACCCCTGTCGTTTTTTTCTGGGATTTATGCCATTATAAATATCTCAATATCTCAGCTCTGGAAGGGTCTAGAGCCTCCATTTTTGCACTCAGGTCTAAGTCTCATGGCCCTCTATCAGAATCCAGAGTTTCAAGAAGATCAGAGAAACTCAAATTTTCTACCCCAAAAAAAATGACAGGGGTATCCCTGTCGTTTTTTTCTGGAATTCATGCCATTATAAATATCTCAATATCTCAGCTCTGGAAGGGTCTAGAGCCTCCATTTTTGCACTCAGGTCTAAGTCTCATGGCCCTCTATCAGAATCCAGAGTTTTCAAGAAGATCAGAGAAACTAAAAATTGTGACCCCCAAAAAAAAAAAATGACAGGGGTACCCCTGTTGTTTTTTTCTTGGATTTATGCCATTATAAATATCTCAATATATCAGCTCTGGAAGGGTCTAGAGCCTCCATTTTTGCACTCAGGTCTAAGTCTCATGGCCCTCTATCAGAATCCAGAGTTTCAAGAAGATCTAGAGAAACTCAAAATTTGGTACCCCCCAAAAAAAAAAATGACAGGGGTACTCCTGTCGTTTTTTTCTGGGATTTATGCCATTATAAATATCTCAATATCTCAGCTCTGGAAGGGTTTAGAGCCTCCATTTTTGCACTCAGGTCTAAGTCTCATGGCCCTCTATCAGGAATCCAGAGTTTCAAGAAGATCAGAGAAACTCAAAATTTTACCCCCCCCCCAAAAAAAATGACAGGGGTACCCCTGTCGTTTTTTTCTGGGATTTATGCCATTATAAATATCTCAATATCTCAGCTCTGGAAGGGTCTAGAGCCTCCATTTTTGCACTCAGGTCTAAGTCTCATGGCCCTCTATCAGAATCCAGAGTTTCAAGAAGATCAGAGAAACTCAAAATTTTGACCCCAAACCAAAAAAATGACAGGGGTACCCCTGTCGTTTTTTTCTGGGATTTATGCCATTATAAATATCTCAATATCTCAGCTCTGGAAGGGTCTAGAGCCTCCATTTTTGCACTCAGGTCTAAGTCTCATGGCCCTCTATCAGAATCCAGAGTTTCAAGAAGATCAGAGAAACTCAAAATTTTGACCCCAAAAAAAATGACAGGGGTACCCCTGTCGTTTTTTTCTGGGATTTATGCCATTATAAATATCTCAATATCTCAGCTCTGGAAGGGTCTAGAGCCTCCATTTTTGCACTCAGGTCTAAGTCTCATGGCCCTCTATCAGAATCCAGAGTTTCAAGAAGATCAGAGAAACTCAAAATTTCCACCCCCCAAAAAATGACAGGGGTACCCCTGTCGTTTTTTTCTGGGATTTATGCCATTATAAATATCTCAATATCTCAGCTCTGGAAGGGTCTAGAGCCTCCATTTTTGCACTCAGGTCTAAGTCTCATGGCCCTCTATCAGAATCCAGAGTTTCAAGAAGATCAGAGAAACTCAAAATTTCTACCCCCCAAAAAAATGACAGGGGTACCCCTGTCGTTTTTTTCTGGGATTTATGCCATTATAAATATCTCAATATCTCAGCTCTGGAAGGGTCTAGAGCCTCCATTTTTGCACTCAGGTCTAAGTCTCATGGCCCTTGATCAGAATCCAGAGTTTCAAGAAGATCAGAGAAACTCAAAATTTTGACCCCCAAAAAAAAATGACAGGGGTACCCCTGTCGTTTTTTTCTGGTATTTATGCCATTATAAATATCTCAATATCTCAGCTCTGGAAGGGTCTAGAGCCTCCATTTTTGCACTCAGGTCTAAGTCTCATGGCCCTCTATCAGAATCCAGAGTTTCAAGAAGATCAGAGAAACTCAAAATTTCTGACCCCCCAAAAAAATGACAGGGGTACCCCTGTCGTTTTTTTCTGGATTTATGCCATTATAAATATCTCAATATCTCAGCTCTGGAAGGGTCTAGAGCCTCCATTTTTGCACTCAGGTCTAAGTCTCATGGCCCTCTATCAGAATCCAGAGTTTCAAGAAGATCAGAGAAACTCAAAATTTTGACCCACCCAAAAAAAATGACAGGGGTACCCCTGTCGTTTTTTTTTCTAGGATTTATGCCATTATAAATATCTCAATATCTCAGCTCTGGAAGGGTCTAGAGCCTCCATTTTTGCATGCAGGTCTAAAGTCTAATGGCCCTCTATATAAAAAATGTATTATACGTTTTAGAAATCTGTATGTTTGATTATGCAAATTAGGCATTATCTCATTAAATATGTGCAGTTTTGCATATATTTTCAGGTAGATAGATCTGAACATATGATAAAGCAAGGTGCAAAATTATATATATATTTTTTTCATTTGTTTTACTCACAAGATGGAATACAAAAATTGAATTACCTAGGAAATCAAAATATACAGTCCATACCCTTAAAAAATTGATTTTCGCCATATTTTTTGTATTAAAATGTCACATAAATTAGGCCAGTAATGATCTATGAACAAATCCCTCTGAAAATATCTTCAGAATACATAAGTGTATAACTGGAAAGTTTGGTGTACATAGGTGCTACTGACATAGGCTGAGATATATGTACTAGAGAATGTCACAAACTCATTTTGAGAAAAAGGCATTTAAAGATTTAAGTAGGGAATTTATTTTGGAAAAGAAAAACTTGGTGGAGGGGTTTGAGTTCCCGAATCGACCCTGAGGAGCTATGTTGTCTGGGGTTATATGCCCCTGGTAGGGTCTCCCAAGGCAAACAGATTCTAGGTGACGGGTCAGACTAAGAGTGGTTCAAAAAACCTTATGAGTGAAGAAAAACAAGGGCGCAGCCGGGGCCCCACCCTGGAGCCAGGCCTGGGGTTGGGGCTTGCGGTTGCGAGCGCTTGGTGGCTGGGCCTCCCCCCACGGGGTCTGGCTGGGCTCAGCCCGAAGGAGCGACGTGGGGTCGCCTTCCCGTGGGCCCACCACCTGCAGGAGGAACCGTAACGGGCCAGTGCTGAGAGGATCTGGCGACAGTCGAAGGCCGGGGGCCTCAACAAACCCGATCCCTGGACACGGAAACTAGCTCTAGGGACGTGTAACGTCACTCACTGGCAGGTAAGGAGCCTGAGATTGTGCGTGAGATTGAGAGGTTCCACCTAGAGATAGTCAAGATCACCTCTACGCATGGCTTGGGCTCTGGAACCACACTTCATGAGAGAGGATGGACTCTTCACCACCCTGGAGTTGGAGACGGGCAGGTGTGGGTTTGCTTATAGCCTCCATCTCAGCCACCATGTGTTGGAGTTTACCCCGGTGAACAAGAGGGTCGTTTCCCTGCGCCTATGGGTTAGGGATAGGTCTCTCACTGTCGTGTGTGCCTACGGGCTAAACGGCAGTGCAGAACACCCAGCCTTCTTGGGGTCTCTGGGAGGGGTGCTGGAAAGTGCTCCGACTGGGGACTCCATCGTTCTACTGGGGGACTTCAGCGCTCACGTGGGCAGCGACAGTGACACCTGGAGGGGCATGATTGGGAGGAATGGCCTCCCTGACCTGAACCCGAGTGGTGTTCAGTTATTGGACTTCTGTGCTAGTCACAGTTTGTCCATAACGAACACCATGTTCAAGCATAAGGGTGTCTCATCAGTGCACGTGGCACCAGGACACCCTAGGCCAGGGGTGCCCAACCCTGCTCCTGCCGATCGACTGTCCTGCACAGTTCATCTCCAACCCTAATCAAACACACCTGCCTTTAATTTTCAAGTGATCCTGAAGACCTTAATTGGTTGCTTCAGGTGTGTTTGATTAGAGTTGGAGATAAACTGTGCAGGACAGTTGATCGACAGGAGCAGGGTTGGGCACACCTGCCCTAGGCCATGGGTTGATGATCGACTTTGTGGTTATTTCATCTGACCTTCGGCCGTATTCTCTTGGACACTCGGCTGAAGAGAGAGGCGGAGCTTCAACTCACACCTCCGGCAGAGCCTCTGACCGGATCCCGAGGGAGGCTGGAGATATTGAGTCCGAGTGGACCATGTTCTCCACCTCCATTGTCGAAGCGGCTGCTCGGAGCTGTGGACCTAAGGTCTCCGGTGCCTGTCGAGGGGGCAATTCCCGAACCCGGTGGTGGACACCGGAAGTTAAGGATGCCGTCAACCTGAAGAAGGAGTCCTATCAGGCCTGGTTGGCTTGTGGGACTTCTAAAGGCAGCTGACTGGTACTGGCAGGCCAAGGCAGACTGCAGCCCGTGTGGTTGTGGAGGCAAAAACTCAGGCCTCGGAGGAGGTCGGTGAGGCCATGGAAAAGGACTATTGGCTGGCCTGGAAGAGATTCTGGCATACTGTTCAGCGCCTCAGAAGCGGAAAGCAGTGCCCTGCCAATGCTGTTTACAGTGGAGGTGGGCGCCTGTTGATCCCAACTGGGGATGTCGTCAGACGGTGGAAGGAATACTTCGAGGATCTCCTCAATCACGCCGTCACGTCTTCCATCGAGGAAGCAGAGGCTGAGGGCTCAGAGGTGGACTCATCCATCACCCTAGCTGAAGTCACCAAGGTAGTCAAGAAACTCCTTGGTGGCAAGGCACCGGAGGTGGATGAGATCCGCCCTGAGTACCTCAAGTCTCTGGATGTTGTGGGGCTGTTTTGGCTGACACGCCTCTGCAGCATCGCGTGGCGGTCTGGGACAGTGTCTCTGGGATGGCAGACCGGGGTGGTGGTCGTCCTTTTTAAGAAAGGGGGAGTGTTCTAACTACAGGGGATCACACTTCTCAGCCTCCCTGGGAAAGTCTATGCCGAGGTACTGGAGAGGAGAATACGGCCGATAGTGGAACCTCGGATTCAGGAGGAACAGTGTGGTTTTCGTCCAGGCCGTGGAACACTGGACCAGCTCTACACCCTCTACAGAGTGCTGGAGGGTTCATGGGAGTTTCCCCAACCAATCCACATGTGCTTTGTGGATTTGGAGAAGGCATTCGACTGTGTCCCTCGCTTCTCGATTCACCGGTCAATCTATGCTCCTACTCTCACCTATGGTCACTGACCGAAAGGACAAGATCCCAGATACAGGTGGCCGAAATGAACTTTGCTTTATGCGCATCTTATATTAGGATGAGACAAAAGCCTCTGAAGATATTTGAGTCTCCACCGTAGAGATCAACAAATTCCGAGGTTGCTGAGCAATTGATGGTGCATTTTCCAGACTTTCCACAATGTACTTTTGGTGTGACTTGCAATGTGTGATGTGGTATCACAACTAGGGATGATAAAAAATATTGCATTCCAAATATTCGGGCTCATAAAAATCGAATATTTCGAATATTCGTTTATTTAAATTATGTTTAACAAAAAAGACGTTTTTTTTTTTGTTTTTTTTTAGTTTTGGTCACCATTTCTGTACCATTTCCTGAAAGCTTACAATTAGGCAATACACAACAAGCTTACAATAGTAATTACAGTTTTCTTTTAGTCTGAAAACATTAAACATTAGGCCTATGTGTAAACAAAAAAAAATAAAAAAAGCATTATTAAAAGCATGCTCAAGCAGCGTGAGCGGAAAAAAACCCTAATAAAGCAGATTGCGTCAGAATATCGCACAGAACGCGCACACACATACACACGAGTCAGAAAATGACTGATTATCGGGTTTATATTGTTTCACGTTTATGTTGAGAAAAAACAATAATATCTAACGTTACATGATGCAGGGGCGCCGCCCAGCACTTTATGCTCGAGTGAGAAAAGACGCCGCGCTGACAGACGTTTCAGAGACACAAAGTAGAACGGTGTTTCTAACTAGGGGTGGCTCGATACCACTTTTTCATGTCCGATACCGATACCACAAACTTGAGTATCTGCCGATACCGATACTGATACAATACCATACCATACCATATTTTTCTCCCTCTTAATTAAGCTGTTAATAACACGTTTGTCAGGAGGATGCACTGTGATTAGCCTAGCCATCTAAAAAGCATCATGCTCAAATAGTGCAATAAATGTTCTACTCCCCTAAAGGAAGAAATACGTAGCCCACAACATCTACTGCTGCTTAATTTTTATTAAAATAATTTTTAAACAGAACTTGTAGCAGCATTTTTAATTATTCAGCACCATTCAATTAATTAAATTTAAAGTCCAACTGTGCAAATAAAAAATATATATAATTCCAATGCCAAATACTGGATGTAACACAAAACTCTATGTAGCCTAGTCATAACTTATATAAGTATAATCTACCATAAAAATAATGGTATCTCCATTATAAAATGTACAATAGAACAGAATAGTACAATAAGGCACTCACAAATTAAACTCTACTTGGCCATTACACCTGATAAAGGGAAAACACATTTTGGGTAGACAGTCCAAGCTCTAAAGTTTTTCACATGTAACATCTGGGGATCATAGGTGTAATTTGAGGGTGCGACATGTCCCAGCCACTTTTTCTCAGGATCAATATTGCCCCCCACCACTTTTGAAACATTATGAGGCACAGATGTAATACAAATAAATAAAACATCTCCATTTAACAGAGCATTAATTAACATAGTTAGACCTAGCGCTAAAATGTGTTTGTTTTTTTAAATCAAGCTGAGCGCTCGTTGCCGCTGCTATCAGTTGCACGGATACAGTGTTCTCTTGTGGCGCGCGCACAATCTTCACTCGGACGCGCTCCAATCTATCGCCGTTGCGGAGACTCACAAAACAAAATGCACACTTTTTAAAATATAACTCCACACAGCTGACATGATAATTGCTGACAGGTCTCACCTTAAGGTGCGTTCCATTCGACCGTAAAAGGACTGCGAAGTGGACTTCACAGGGTATTTCACCATCTTAAGTGAGATTCCTATTCGAAGGGAACGAACATGTTCAGTTCGAAGCAGGGGCGTCGCCAGTCAATTTCCCGGGGCTTCAGCCCCGAATGTTTTGAGTCAAGCCCCGAATGTAATGACTGTCACTGAGCAAATATGAAACTGGACAACAATAGCCTATGTAAACGCCCGAAATCATAAGTTGCTTTATTTCATTGCGCTTTGGCTTTGCATGCATACAGCCTGTAAAAATAGATCTTAAAAATAATCTAGCCTATAGAATACATTTCTTTGCTGTCGGTAGCCTATGGGCTACTCCGTTTCTTCCTCTCTGTTAAATATGCAGCAGCAGCAGGTAGGGGAGGAGCTAGCACAGTCAACCGCAAGAGCGCGAGTTAACAACTGAGACAGTCAGCGAGCAGGAAAGAAAAGATTAAAGAAAAATGAAGCAAACGAGACTTTGGGGATTTTTCAGAAAGAAGTCAGTGGGTAAGAATTCAGTTTTTTTATCCTTAAAGTCTGAAGATAGATCATCTGGCTGGCTTTCACTGTAGGCCTATTTGTTTAACTAGCTAGTTATTACCATAGGCTAACAAGCGTATCAAAGTTACTATGGTTACAGCACGCTTATAGAGTGTGCACCGGAGGGAGAGAGAGACATCGGTTAACTTACAGCTTTAGGGCTTGACTGTCATTGTTGTTTTTGGCTTAGTATGCTATGGACATTAGACACTTTTTAAAAAGTAAACTTTGACGAGTCGTAGCTCGGAACGAGGATGTCGCAGAAACGTGTAACTTACCACATTTGAAGAGGCTGACAGGCTCTGTAAGAACATACCACACAATTGGGTAAAAGTTGCACCCCTGGGGTGCAGGAGCGGCCCAAATTTTCCCCATTGACTTACTATGGTGTAGGACGGCCCATGAAATGGGCCGTCCTACACCATAGAAACCGCTTTATATTGAACATAACTCTGGATCACAGTGTCGTAGAGACAAAGGGGCGGGCTCATTTTACTCAGACGGCCAATCAGTCTCTCAGGATCATTGTGAAGCTATTAAGCCACGCCCTAGCAACCATTTAGAGCACCTTAGCAACAACTCCCATAGACTTCCATTGAAATAGATCAAAGGGATATCTCAGGATATAAGTGTCATAGAAACATGAGGGTGGTCTCGTTTGACTTGGGCCAGCAAACAGCCAATCCTGAATCCCCTCAACACTTACTGGCAATGCCCTAGCAACCATTGTCGAGCACCTTAGCAACCAAAATCCAAAGAGGGATATCTTCCATTCTGAATGTCACAGAGGCATGGGAGTTGGTTTATATCATTCATACTGACAAGCAGCCTTTGGAGTTTCATGATTGGCAGCTGCCAATCCACTCCCTAGCAACCAAACAGAGTACCCTAGCAACCAGTTTGCAAGACCTATATCTCTGCATCAAAACATCGTATAGAGATGGGGGTTGGTTTATACATTCACATTGACTTTGGAGTTTCATGACTGGCATCTGCCAAGCCACTCCCTAGCAACCAAACAGAGTACCCTAGCAACCATTTTGCAACAGCTACATCTCAGCATCAAAACATCGTATAGAGATGGGGGTTGGCTCTTTTTACTCATGCTAGCAAACAGGACTTGCTACATGCTACGCATGCTAGTAGTGAATAGCTACATGCTAATATTGATTAGCTAAGTGCTAAATCATGCCAAGAAAATGCTACAAACTCCATAGTAACCATCTGTGACAACTACAAACCACCTAGTAACACCATAGCAACCAACAGAACACCCTAGCAACCACCTAGCAACACCTTAGCAACCACTCAGAACACCCTAGCAACCACCTAGCAACACCCTAGCAACCACCCAGAACACCCTAGCAACCGCCTAGCAACCGCCTAGCAACCACCCAGAACACCCTAGCAACCGCCTAGCAACACCCTAGCAACACCCTAGCAACACCCTAGCAACCACCCAGAACACCCTAGCAACCCCCTAGCAACACCATAGCAACCACCCAGAACACCCTAGCAACCACCTAGCAACACCCTAGCAACCACCCAGAACACCCTAGCAACCACCTAGCAACCGCTTAGCAACACCCTAGCAACCACCCAGAACACCCTAGCAACCGCCTAGCAACACCCTAGCAACCACCTAGCAACACCCTAGCAACCACCTAGCAACACCATAGCAACCACCCAGAACACCCTAGCAACCACCCAGAACACCCTAGCAACCACCTAGCAACCGCTTAGCAACACCCTAGCAACCACCCAGAACACCCTAGCAACCACCTAGCAACACCCTAGCAACCACCCAGAACACCCTAGCGACCACCTAGCAACCGCTTAGCAACACCCTAGCAACCACCCAGAACACCCTAGCAACCGCCTAGCAACACCCTAGCAACCACCCAGAACACCCTAGCAACCGCCTAGCAACACCTTAGCAACCACTAAGAACACCCTAGCAACCACCTAGTTACACCCTAGCAACCACCCAGAACACCCTAGCAACCGCTTAGCAACCACCCAGAACACCCTAGCAACCACCCAGAATACCCTAGCAACCACCTAGCAACACCCTAGCAACCAGCCAGAACACCTTAGCAACCACCTAGCAACACCCTAGCAACCACCCAGAACACCCTAGCAACTGCCTAGCAACACCCTAGCAACCACCCAGAACACCCTGGCAACCACCTAGCAACCACCTAGCAACCACCCACAATACCCTAGCAACCGCCTCGCAACCACCCAGAACACCTTAGCAACCACCCACAATACCCTAGCAACCGCCTAGCAACCACCCAGAACACCCTAGCAACCGGGTGGTGAGTTTTGCCACTGCAAGCACCACTTCACATTTTCTTCTGGAAATGTACATTCTAGTTAACCTAATACTGTTGAAATTTCATTGAGAATTATTAATATATATTTTTTAATAATACTATTATATAGCCTATTTTGTTTTACTAAGGCTCTTTTGGAAAAATGCATTAAGCATAAATAAAAAAATTGTCTCTTTGGACAAAAAAGGTACCCGACCTCTGAGCTAAGCAGTTCTATAAATCCAATTCCTCTCAGATATCACTCAATGAAACCAGGTTATAACTGGGGAAATTACAAATACAATAGGATGAAGTAGTAAACATAACTGGTGTGTGCATGTGATCTTTAGGGCCCGAGCACCGATGGTGACAGGACCCTCTTGGAATTGCTCTGTTTATATTATTATTATTCTCCAAGATGAGTCGTACTTTGAGGGCCTAATTCTGATTTTATATTTGTTATAAGCTACTTATTAGCTACATGGCCCTACAGTGTAATGTAAGGATAACCAGAGATTTCACATATTGACTTTTGCATGCAAGAGTAGTTGAAGAAAGTAGGAGCCTAACCATGAAAAGGAAGGCTATAATTGGGGATATTGCCAGCTTTTTTGCGAAAAAAATAAAAAAATAAATCAAAAGTAGTACACAGGAGGAAGAACGTGAGGGATATGAAAGGCAGTAACGTTAAACTGGAGAGAGGGTCATTTGTGGACTGTAAGTATACTTTTTAAATTATAATAAGAACTTGAGTTTTGTCCGCTGTTTTATACCTGTCCACTGCATCTTGGACACAATTATTGTACTTTTTTAAAATAAATTTTCATTTAGCTTTTTATACTTTTACTTTTTTTTAAATGCACAATTTAGTTTGAACAATGCACTGGGCTTATTCTTGTTGTGAATTAAAAACCTTTGTAGTGTGTAAGGGCATGATTAAACAATACTATAGTTTAAAAGTGTTTTTATGTTTTTCTTATTAAAGCAATTCACATAGGCCTATAGGGATTGCCATGTACAGTCTACCCCTGCCACCCTGCCAAAACCTCTTGCCACCCCTTTGCCCCCCCATGAAAAAATTTCTAGATCCGCCACTGCCTAACTTATACATCTGATTTGGCGATTGAAACATGATGTGTAGGCTAAATTAACGTTATTCCCCTCAGATAACGAGTAGATCAGGGGCCGTAAAGAGAGTAAGATAGGATTTTAACTTTAGGAATCCCATCTTGCTTCATCCTATCTTATGTTAGAAATTCCTGACATCCTACATTAACTTTCTCGCGAGCCAAACGGCTTTTAATCGCTGTTTTGCGGCCTTTTTTTAATGAAACATACACTTAAAATGTAGAATTAACAGCTTTTTATTGTTAACTGCTGCGTCATTGTTAACAGTCGTGTGATTTAGTCAGCTTGATTAACATTATTACAATTTATTCCTATTTAACACAGATGTTCTACGCTGAGAAACTATAATCTTAATTCATAAGTAAAAAATATATATATATTTATCAAATGTATAATTATATAGGCTAGACTTGTATGGTCCTCGAATGTGTTCAGCATTTCCAAGTGTGGATCATTTATTTCAACATTTATCCTCATTCTCATATTTAAGAATCTGTTATCTGCTTGACAAATAATTTATGCTAGGCTACTGTCCACTGACATGCTTTTAAAGCTATTGTTATCCAATTTATATGACCTTCAAATACCCTAAAATGCACACATGTAGGTCTGAGAAATCAAAATTTCTCGGGGAGTATACCCCCAAATCCCCCTAACTACCTCACCTTTGAATGTGTGTGACTGTGTGGTAATCTGGGATGGTCTGGTTACAGTACCAGGGATGGGGGGGGGGGTCTTATCCAGTCTGCCCCTGCATATAGGCATGCGATATACATTATTCTCTGTATTCGAAACATGTTATCTAATAATTACCATAACCCAGCCCCTGATGTTTCGGGTTCAGCCCCTGATGTTTTTGAAACCTAGAAACGCCCCTGGTTCTGAAGGGCACTGCAAACGGCATAGGGAATAAGGGAACATCAATACATCACTTCACAGGAAGTCAGTGAAGTCCACTTCAACTGATATACCGTGTTCAGGGAGTAGGGAGCAGTGAACACTGCGTAGGGATCCTGTCGAATGGAACGCACCTTTACTCAGTCTCGTTCTAGCTACTGTTCACGTGACGCCAGTGTTGCCAAGTCCGCGCTCCCTCTCACACCTGGAAACGCGATTGGCTACGTTTTAAAATGCAATTGGGCGGGTTTTGTTGTGAAAATCTGGCGACCCTGCGTGCAGCTGCAGCGTGACGCATGTTGCTCATCTCTCTTTACGGCATGTCTCTCAGGTGTTGTTAAGCATTTGTTTGACAGTTTAGGACTAGGTCCGTGGTCGTATCGGATCGGAATATACTCCCGCGATTCATACAATATCCGATCCAGTGATTTTGGCCAGTATCGGACTGAATACTCGATACCGAATATCGGATCGGCGCACCTATTTCTAACAGCACTTTGCATTTTCTGTCTGTAAACCGGTCTCCTTAACGAAACTTAAGGAAGTATGTCTCAAATCATTTTGCTATTAGATAAGTTAACATCTTTGATCACGCGGGGTCCAGCTGCGCTTACCTGCAGTTGTGATGCAATGACTGAACAGCTGTCTTTCCTCACTCGACTCTTTGGATTTCATATGATTTCTCATGGTGATGATATCATTAGGGCTGTATTCAACCAAAGAAATCCTTAGTCGACCAAGGTCTTGTCCTGCGCGACGATTAGTCGACTAAAAAAAAAAAAAACGGATGTTTTGATTGAACATTTTTTAAACAATTGTCATAGAGCATTTATAAAACAACAACGAAAAAACATCGAAAATAAATAAAACTATAATAATAATACAATTCTTCTGAAAATTAAGTGATTTGTTTAACTGCAAGTGAGGAGCTCTGTCCTTGGTCTATACTGACGGTCACAATCGCGCACCTGATCACACCACACGCTACAAAATAATATAACTGCTATCTGCCACATAATGCAAAATCCTAACAAAAGCTCTCGTTTATACAGGCTGAGTATATACAAAATAGCCTAAAAAACTATCTGAAATCTAGGCTGTGTTGTAAGATAGCATATAAGTTTAATTTCGTTTTGTTACATTATTTAGGCTACTTTCAAATGAGTCAAGTGTACAGATAAAAACCTATTAAGAAAACAATCTATTGAGTCAGTATGATAAAGCCGTTAAAAGAGCTGCTTATGTCTTTTGCGCGCTCAAGTTTGATTTCAAATAGGCACGCGATGTGCGCGCTCATAATGGAGCAACGCGATCGCCACCGTCGCCTACCTCCACAAACATGTAGCCAGACAAAAGATTTCGATTTCTTGGACATTCTGTCGACTAAAGTAGCGTGAACTGAATGAATACAGCAAAACCACCTACCAGTACATCCCTTACTGAGCGCGAGCAGCAGCGCAGCCAGTAGGTGCGGTTCCCGAGTGTGTTATGTGTGTGCGCTAAACTGTGGCGCAGTTACAAGAAATAGCCTAAATTAAAGCATTTAAAGTTGGGGATAAAACATAGGCTAATTATATTTAGAATACAGTAATAAATAACTGCTTTATAAAGGAATAAATATCAGGGAGTAAATCATTGAAAATGTATTTCTATTGGCAAAAAAAAAAAATGCGACTGGTCGACCAATAAGAATTTCAGTCGACCAAGATCGATATTCGACTGATTAGTCGACTAAACGACTAAAGTTGACAGCCCTAGATATCATAACTCATGTTGATTAAATAATTTGATCAAAAGTAATTCCGTTTAGTAAGATCCTTTTCAAGTAACGTTAATTCCAAACTTCGTGAGGCAGACGACAACATTATGTGATCAAATACAGACAACTTGTTAACGCACTCCACAGCGCTATCCAGTGCATTTAATTATAACTGCGAGTTAGTTCTTAGCCTTTATCATGGACTGCATTTACAGCCAGCAAAGCAACGTATTCAAAATTCGAATAGTATTTTATTTTTCTGAATAATAATTAGATATCGAATATTTGAAAATTCTGTGACACATTCCTCCCTAATCACAACCAGTTAGTGCATGAAATGCTACAAGGCTTGGTGCTGAATCCTTTGGCAGTCATAGAAACACTGGTGTGCTTGTGATTCTGGTTTCCCATTTCCCACACGTAGCATGTAAAAAAACTTTGGCTGTTGTCTGCCTCAATATATACCCATTGATGCTGTTTTTAATAAACTGCCAAAGGATTCAGTACCAAGCCTTGTAAACAAAATGAAAAAAATATATATTTTGCACCTGGCTTTATCATATGTTCAGATCTATCTACCGAAAATATATGCAAAATTGGGCATATTTAATGAGATAATGCCTAATTTGCATAATTAAACACACAAATTTCAAAAACTTATAATACATTTTTTTTATATACTTGTGTAAGTAATCAACTGAGGAAGTTTCATGGTGATATCTATTATTTAAAAATCTTACCCTATTCACCTAGTGTTTCGCCTTAAAAGTTGGTAATTTGCAAATATATATACATAAAAAAGGCAGTGAGCCTCCAATATATCTTTGCTCTGACCCTTGACTATCGATCTAAAAACTTAATTTCCTCATTTTGATTGCCTACTTACAAAAAAACTAGGAGAAAATGGTCCAACGACTGAGCAAGATAGGCAATTTGGCGGCCATTTTGATATGCAAATTAGAAGGTAAAAAACTCAAAATTTCGCTTGGGTACCAGTTTTTTTGGACTCAGCACCCTTGAAATATGTAAGATAGGCCGGTACCCGACTTGTACCCATAAATGCTCCTTACTTCTTATAGAAGGCCATTTTTCTGAAATCCGTCTAGTGTATAACGACTATTGGTTTTCATTAGACCGAGAAAAAGGAATTTTGTTTTATTGACGATCACTGAGAAATGTTCTATCATTTAAAATGCAAAAAACACTTATTATTTTCAAGGTGAAAAGGATTAATTTGCCTTGATCCACGCCGAAAACAAAACATCTAAATATCACGTTTTTAATGAAGTAGCCTATGAGTAAAAGTCTATTTTTCCGGCGTCCCCCAGCTCCTCGTTTAAGCAAAAGGTACGCTAAAGCAACGTATTACATCGACGTTAAACCATGGCAAAACATTACATTGTTTAGATGAGGTTTAGACGTAGATGTTTCATTTTAAGTAACCATTGTGGTGATCAGTATTTGCTTTAGTTCGGCTTGGTCCAAATTCTTCTTAATTAAACTTTTCTTTGGTTGTTGTAATTGTTTGTGTAACACTATTGGTGTAGCAGAGAAAGCCAAGAAAAAGTAAAATCAGTTGTCAATATAGTGGATACTTTCACGCGCTTTCATGTCCAACCACCTGATATCAGACCCGTTGAAGTGCAGTTTCTATTCATGTGTGCTATGTGTTAACCCTATATAGCCTACCCTACATTCAGGGCCGGCTCTGTAAATCTGGGGGCCCTAAGCAGGATAATTTTGGGGCCCTGCCTTGCACTTAACAATGGAGTATTTCCACCACAAACCGGCAACTGTATACAATCATAACCCCAATATAAAAAAATCTTCAATAAAGTTGTTGCATATGATATAGGCTACTACAGGTGTTGCTGGAGTCTCCGATCTTTGAACTTCTTTTCCCTTTTCTACACTTTAAAAAGAGGGAGAAGTTAGACCAGTAATTTCTTTGCTTCCTTATAAATTGATTTAAACAGTTTTTTTTCTGCACCCGATGGATAGATAGGCACCCGTTTCATATACAAACTAACTATCTACATCAAATAACATACTAGCAAGTTTGTCACGATACTAG
This sequence comes from Hybognathus amarus, assembly GCA_030378365.1. Lineage (NCBI taxonomy): Eukaryota > Metazoa > Chordata > Actinopteri > Cypriniformes > Leuciscidae > Hybognathus > Hybognathus amarus. The sequence continues at coordinate 44,017 of JAQIUQ010000669.1, forward strand.
AATTTCTAACTTCTGATACGATACCTTGAAAAATATCGATATTCAGATACCATTTTCGATACCACAGAGAAAAAAACTGCCACAATATTAAGGGGGAAGTTTTTTTTTATTATTTAAAGCTAAATATAACAAGTCTAGAACATGACAATGAGGTATATTTTACATGAACAAAAATGTCCTGAGTTCTATTTCTTAATATTTTTTAATTGGACCAGAGCTAACATGATCCGTTGTATTTTTATTACCTACTGTTATCAAAGATTAAAACATACTTCAACATAAAAGCACTTAACAGTATCAAATTGGAGGATAGAGTGTCAGTAATGTATAATAATAAGATTAAACATTCAATTTTCAGTTAAAGGCATTTCATAATTGAATTCAGAGATGCCATTGTCTATTTAGTTTAATTAGTATCTGTGTAATCAAATTGAAGATAATCGCTAATGAAGGCAAATTGCAGAATTAAATAATGAAGTTAAATAGGCAAGCTAATTTATATTTGACCACTACAATATTTACTTGTCTAAGATTCCTCAGTCAGATTATGTTAACTTTAAGAAAACTGTGAAAAAACGAGACAACACAGACTCATATCAACAACAATATTAGGCAATCTTGGTTAATGTTTCAGAAAAGTTCAAATGAAAAGAGTTAGTGTTTCCTTTAGGATTTTAATTAGCAGCGGGGGCAGGTCTGTCCAAACAACAAACACCCCTGATGCTGTCTGAGTATATGCTGCTAAACTGATACCAGCCTGTTCCTTAAAGGGATACTCCACTGTGTTTTCATATTAAACTATGTTATTCCCTTAACTAAGACGAGTTGATACATACCTCTCTCGTCTCAGTGCGTGCACTATATCGCTCTGTATTGCCGCAAAACTATGTTAGCACTTAGCTTTAGCCCAGTGCATTAAATATGGGCCACAAAGAGAAGCCACCAAACACCTCCTCGCTTTTCCCATTTAAACACAGTTACTCGAGTAGTGTAACTCAACCTAGTCTGGTGACAAAAAATAAAACGTTGTGTTCTTCTAAGCGTTTAAAGTTAATGACTATATTGTATGGCGGAATACCATTAAAAGTGATTATGAGCACTTCGACTTGGCGCAATAATACCTTCACTGCGTGAAAAGTCCTCTTACCGGCTCCCGCTCCCTCTCCCTCTCATTTCCATCAATACAACCAACGTGACTTGCGCCGGTAGAAGCAGTTTGAGCGGAGTTGGAGAAGTAACAGGTTGTTGGATGCTAGTTTATTTACAATCATGGTTAAAACGTCTATCGTGTAACTCCAATTGACTTTGTCACGATGAAAGCCGCGACACATGCGATTTGTCCAGGGTCTTCTGGATCTGACCACCACCTTCGATGGCAATACCTGGTCCCATTCTAAACAGCACAGGCTCTCAATTTCGGTCGGCATCTGCTCGCAACAGTCACACTTGCACCACCAATTGCTGTTTGCCCGTGGTCTTTCGCCAGCTCCGGTCTGTTCTGGATCATATCTTTCTTCCCTCTCATGGTCCATAAGAGCTATAGTCATTTTTTCTTTCATCATGACAAAGTCAATTGGAACCATGTAAACAAACTAGCATCCAACAACCTGTTACTCCGCTCAAACTGCTTCTACCGCGCAAGTCACGTTGGTTGTATTGACGGAAATGAGAGGGAGAGGAAGCGGGAGCCGGTAAGAGGACTTTTCACGCGTGAAGGTATCATTGCGCCAAGTCGAAGTGCTCAAAAGCACTTTTAATGGTATTCCGCCATACAATATAGTCATCAACTTTAAAAGCTTAGAAAAACACAACGTTTTATTTTTGTCACCAGACTAGGTTGAGTTACACTACTCGAGTAACTGTGTTTAAATAGGGAAAACTAGGAAGTGTTTGGTTGCTTCTCTTTGTGGCCCATATTTAATGCACTGGGCTAAGCTAAGTGCTAACATAGTTTTGCGGCAATACAGAGCGATATAGTGCATGCACTGAGACGAGAGAGGTTGCATCAACTCGTCTTAGTTAAGGGAATACCATAGTTTAATATGAAAACACAGTGGAGTATCCCTTTAAGTCTGTTCACCTCTAAAATAATTGTAAAAAATTGGTGATGTGAGGGATATTGATATAACGTTAGTCAAACAATCTTTTGGGTGCCTGCAGCCCGCTCACAGTGTGAAGCGTGTGTCCGCGCTATTCTCCGAGATGCCTGCTCGCAGTGTATTTTTAATGCGTGTCCGCGCATCTCCGACTTGCTCGCTCGCGGTGTGTAGCGCGTGTCCGCGCTATTCTCCGAGATGCCTGCTCGCGGTATGTTTTTAATGCATGTCCGCGCTATTCTCCGACACTTCACTTTTGCTATTTAACCAGAGCGAATGAGACGAGTGCGTCACGTGTGGTGTTTGTCAACGCGCTTTTGGGGAGGAGTGAAAGTGACCGCTCGCCTAGAATCGATTCTTCGGGAGATTAGTATTGGTATCGACATAACATAAAAATAGACATAACATAGGCAACTGTGTTTGATATGGGATTAAAATGATGGGCAGTGCATGAGATATAAACTAATGATTAATTATTTCATTATTCCTTTGTTCCGATCAGAGCAAGAGCATGTGAGCGGAGAGTGCATTTCTGAATCATTTCATTTGAATATTGCAGGTCGCGCACTCAACCCTGCTGGCTCGAAAATATGTGGATAAGGGCTGCCTCCGACTAAAGTTTTTTCTAGTCGACTAGTATTTGTTTATTTAACCAATTAGTAGACAAATCGCCCCTTTATATTGATTAAATAACTTTAAAAAAACCTATACGCCCCACCTGTCACGTCTCTATTCCCCACCAGAGGGGCGCTCTCCACACTTTGACACTTTGAGCGGCGACTACCATCTGTAGTTAGGGGGCCCCCTGGTGGCGGCGGGGCCTGAAGCAGCCGCTTAAGTTCGCTTATAGGGAGAGCCGGCTCTGCCTACATTATAGATATAGCCTGCCCTACATAGGCTACAGTAGGGAGATACACATGACTTAAAATGTGATATTGTCCCCACAGCTCTAGCGTTTCGTTTGGTCACACGCCACAAGGTGTCACTGTGGCCGCAAAGCTTCAGCACTGCCACTCTGAGCTCGATTGCTGATGTCTGAGTTAAAACACACCCCTCATTAGCATACGGAGAAAGAAATGTTGCAATAAATAAATGTGGAAATAATTAAATGTGGAAATAAATAAAAGTATAAATAAATGGGTGACTTCGGCGGCAAGATGAGGTGGTAGTCGCGTTTCGCTTGCGCTCTCACATAATTTCATTTTATTTGCACTAAGATATACTCTGGAAAGGGATACATTTCTTTCTAATTACAACCTGCATCTACGGTCAACCTTGATACTCCAAAATGACAAGCTAAAACGTGAAAAAAATCGACACAAGACAGACGCGGCTCGACAGTCCCAACTTAAAGCAAGCTAACATGGAGGCCGCCGCTAACAGCTCCGTAAGTCTCAGCCGTGCGGAGCAATCTTTGACGCCAATACACTTCTTCAGTTGGTTAAAACTGAACTGATATCTTCCCGCAATCAGATGGCAGAAACCATCAAAACAGAGATGACGAGCTTTCGTTCAGAGATTGGACTGATTGTCGAATCCTTTCGAATCGGAGGTCAAAAACAAAATGGATGCTCTACAACTGGAGGTAACGGACAAGTTAATTCCATTCAGACTAAGCACACCATCATGTCTGATTCCATTGAGAATATAGAAACGACGCTCAATTCCCACCACGACTCGCTAGACACAATGGAAACCAAATTTGAAAGATCAAACACAAGCTACAAGAGCAACAACAAGATCTCGAGAATAGGAGTCGTTGCCAAAACCTGAGTATAATTGGCATACCTGAAGAAGTGGAAAATGGCCGGCCTACTGATTTCATGTCTGGCTTTTTCTCAGAAGTGCTGGGTGAGGATCTATCTGGTCTTCAGTCAGACTCCGTGGTGTTGGATCGCGCTCATCGTGCCCTCGCTCCGAAGCCCAGACCCGGCGGCAGACCCAGAGCAATGATCGTTCGTCTGCACTATTTCTCCGACAAGGGCAAGATTCTCCAGGCCTCCAGGAAGCGCGGTGAGCTTTCATTCGCGGCGCGCGTATTCATTTCTTCCCAGATATGAGTGCCGAGCTGAGTTCGAAGAAGGGCAGCATTTAACTCTGTGAAACTCAAGCTTAAACAGGCTGGGATTTCCTACGGCATCCGGCAGATTTACGGTTCACTTTTGAAAGCACCAAACTTTCTTTCAAATCACCATCTGAGGCGGAGGATTAAGTTACTTTGAACGGCACATCAAACCAAAAATGGTCACACGCGTTTGTTTCTGAATAGTTCTTTCTGGATTATTCGTTGGTCTCTGCCTCCAGCATGTCTGTGCTTACCAGTGGTGGAAAGTAACTAATTACAAATACTTTCGTTACAGTACTTGAGTAGATTTTTTCATTTTTTTCTACTTTATTGAGTATAATTAAATTGTGGTACTTTTACTCTTACTTGAGTAAAATAAAAATAAAGTATTCAACTTCTTTACATTTATATTTCATAAAAAGTACAAAGTACTTTGACAAAGGTGCCGACGGAGCAACAGTGCAAGCTGACATTTGACAGACACTTTTCAAAACTACTGCGGTGGAGCACTGCGCTTCAGCCAATAACAGACAGATCTGAAGCCCTTCAGCCAATAACAGACAGATCTGAAGCCCTTCAGCCAATAACAGACAGATCTGAAGCCCTTCAGCCAATAACAGACCGGTCTGACTGGGTGCAAAACCAATCAAAACCTCCTGTTCAGCTGGGGGGCGGGACGTTCAAACCGCGCTTTGGCATTCAATCACTGGCGCTCGTGTTTTGAACGTTTTGAATCAGTCGCGCTAACGTTTCAATATTTCAGTGAATGTAAGTGAGTATTCTGCTCATATTTAATTATGGCAACTGCTGAAATGGGTCATACCATTGATAATACCAGAGCACTGAGCAGTTGAGGTAAATAAAAAAGCTCGGCTCATAACATGGACGCAGTTATTAATGGACGGAGCGAGATCAATGTACTGTAAGTGTCTAAAATACATTCACACAGTTGAATTAATGGTAAAGCTCACCCTGTTTAACAATACAGTTAACTGAATATACGAAGCAAACTTTGTACAAAGCTGAAAAAAAACAGTGAAATAAGATTGCATGATTTATCTGTCAATCAGATGCATGTAAAAGTGTAGTTCGTTCCTATAGCAACAGTGGGCTCCCAGCACATTTTCGGTAGGCTACAACCAAAAAAAGATAATTTAATTTAACATGTTAACCATACCCCACTTAATTTTTATTTTATTATTATTATTTTTTTTTTTACTGGGAATTTTTTATTCATACTGTTTTATTGTTTTTCATACTTTTTTTTATTGGACCTCAAGTCTCAATTAACCTTCTTTGCTTTCTATGAATGATTCAAATAATTAAAAAAATTCAAATGATCTTACCTGGACTTACTTTTCAAAATTAGTATTAAACAATTGCTCCTGACAACAGAGAAAGCTAGTAGTCTATAGAGAGCCTACAGTAGGTCCCTCCCCTTCCGGTCACCACTATGGGACCCTTTTTTTTTTTTTTTTACTATGGGACCTTATTTCGGAAAAATATTGTATGGTGATCAATGGCGAGAGACAACAAATATTTTTTTATCTCGTTTGAACTGTGCTCTGAGTTACACATATGATGTTTGTCAATTAAAGAATCATTTTAAAGTCAAGAACGTCTTAGTTTGATGTAAAACTGTATAAGACTGTGAAAATACGTAATTACAAAGACTACAAACCCCAAAGGTGCACATTTTCTCACAATGAATGAAGCAAACTTTACTGAGGCTAATGTCTGTCATTGTTTCTATAGTCGTACGTTATAATCGTAACGTTACGCCGTCATGCCTGAGTGTTTTGTACCAGACTGCACACACACAAGCAGGAGATCTTGCTTGTTGTTTCACTTCCCGGGAGATGTAGTTCATTGAGCGATTTTCACATAAGTTAAAACTAAACGTTACTCTTCTGTTTTATGACAAACTGCAACGTTTTTGACTTTCAGAATTATCTTTTAAATAAATTGACAAACATATGTGTAATTCAGGGCACAGTTCAGACCGAATAAAAAATAAGATATGACTTTCTGCTTTCAGTCGAATACAATCAGAGTTATATTAAAAATTGGCCTGGCACTTCCAAACTTTATAATGGCAGTGAATGACTGGAGAAAATTGGAAGCCCAAAAAAGTGCATCCATCCATGTTAAAAGTGCTCCACATATAGAGAGCCTAAGTCCCGCCCCTCCGCTTCGGCTCATGGGACCTTATTCGGAAAAAATATGAATGGTAGTTAATGGCGAGAGACAACTTCTAGGATGACTTGAGGGAGAATAATCGTGGGCTAATTTTCATTTTTGGGTGAGCAATCCCTTTAAAGACATACATCAATTCTTTTGAAAATACATGATAGTTTGATAAACACAGATATATTATAGCTATATGTGTTTGTCTTCATGTTTCATAAGTCAAAACATCACTATTTGCATGGTATTATATCCATATAAGGCAGAAGTTTAATACTTCTATGCATCAGTACTGGGCCTTCAGTATGAATGAAACAGATGACATGAGAGTGTTTAGTGCTCCATTTTGCTATCATCTCCCCATTTTGGGGAAAAAATAGAAAAATACTAAAGTACTTTGTAACGTAGTTACTTGAGTAGTTTTTAGGCAAACTACTTATTTACTCTTACTTGAGTCATATTATGTTTCAGTACTTCTACTTGTACTCAAGTAAATTATTGCTTAAGTAGCAATACTTTTACTTAAGTACAATTTGTCAGTAATCTTTCCACCACTGGTGCTTACTCTGGAAATAAAACGGTAGCTTGTCCACTTTATTATTATTATTTTCATTTCATTCATTTCATTTATTTTATTATTATCATTGCTCACTTGATTTTTTTTTTCCTTCTCTCTCCATCTCGACAATGGGGACACTTGGTTAAAGCCAGATTGTCTTATGAATCTCTTTTCAACAAGACAAAAAAAAACAATTGCGTTAATGTTATTTTGGACGTTGAGCGTTTAGAAGTCCAATGCGTTTGGGAACGTTGAAGGTTAATTACATGTGGGATGTTCTCTTGCTTATGGCAAGCCGTTTTAGCTTAAATTGTACCCAGCCTTACTCGTCGTAATTGCATTTTACTAGTAACAATTCAATTGGAGAGCTCTACAATTCAATTATTACTAGTAAGAATTACAGTTAGAGAGCTCTCTAATTAAATAATTACTAGTAAGAATTACAATTACAGAGCTCTCTAATTCAATTCTTACTAGTAACAATTATAATTAGAGAGCTCTACAAATTCATTTTTACTAGTCATATGGCTCCATTGACTTCCATTCATTTTTAATTAGAGAGCTCTACAATTGAATTGTTACCAGTAAGATTACAATTAGAGAGTCTACAATTGAATTGTTACTAGTAAGAATAACAATTAGAGCTCTTATTCAATTATTACTAGTAAGAATTACAATTAGAGAGCTCTCTAATCCAATTATTACTAGTAACAATTATAATTAGAGAGCTCTCTAATTCAGTTTTTACTAGTAAGAATGCAATTGCAGAGCTCTCTAATTGAATTATTACTAGTAAAAAAACGAATTGAAGATATTTATAATTGCAGAGCTCTGTAACTGAATTAAAGAGCTCTGTAATTGCATTCTTACTAGTAAAAACTGAATTAGAGAGCTCTCTAATTATAATTGTTACTAGTAAGAATTAAATTAGAGAGCTCTATAATTGGAATTGTTACTACAAGTAAGAATTGAATTCAAGAGCTCTGTAATGGCATTCTTACTAGTAACAATTCAATTTGAGAGCTCTCTAATTGAATTAGAGAGCTCTGCAATTGAGTTGTTACTAGTAAGAATTGAATTAGAGAGCTCAATAATTTTAATTCTCACTAGTAACAATTCAATTTGAGAGCTCTGTAATTAAAAATGAATGGAAGTCAATGGAGACATATGACTAGTGAAAATGCATTTGTAGAGCTCTCTAATTGTAATTGTTACTAGTAAGAATTGAATTGGAGAGCTCTGCAATTGTATTTGTTACTAGTAATAATTGAATTAGAGAGCTCTGAAATTGTATTTTTACTAGTACAAATTGAGTTAGAGAGCTCTCTAATTGTAACTGCTACTAGTAAGAATTGAATTGTAGAGCTCTCTAATTGAATTCTTACTAGTAACAATTGCATTAAAGAGCTCTCTAATTGAATTGCAGAGCTCTCGCAATTGCATTCTTACTAGTAAGAATTGAATTGTAGAGCTCTCTAAATCAGTTTTTACTAGTAATAATTGCATTAAAGAGCTCTTTTAATGTAATTCTTACTAGTAAAAACTGATTTAGAGAGCTCTCTAATGTAATATATATTTCTTTCTTTATACGACGTAAAAGCACAATGTATGTCTGTATACATGTTGTGCTGTCGTGTTGTCTGTGTTGTTATGTGAATATGTGGGTTAATTGTTGTCAATAAAAAAAGTATAAATAAATAAATGTGAAAATAAATAAATGTAGACATAAAAACATAAATACATAAATGAATGTGGAAATAAATAAAAGTGGAAATAAATAAATGAATAAATGTAAAAATAAATAAATAAATGTGTGAAAAAATACAATTATACATAAATATTGAAAATAAAAGTAAAAATACTCATTTATTTGTACTTTTTTTACATTTCTTTGTATATTTATTTATGTATTTATTTATGTATTTTTGCTTTTTTACATTTCTTTGTATATTTATTTATGTATTTATTTATTTTTAATTAAGTCAGCTTTGGCCTGCCATATGTTTCCGAAGTAGTTTTGATATTTTTGGGTCAAACCGTTCTTGTCTGTCAGTCATATAATGGAGGTCTATGGTCACCACCTCAAAGAGCATGCACAGAGAAGTCCAAATTAAACATGATTTAATGACTCGTAAATGTAAGTGCACATTGATGGCCTAAGACACGAAACGAGCGGTTCTGTGTGAGAAAACTAACAGTGTTTATATCGTTTTTACCTCTTGTAACCACAGCCACGTCCAAGTGATCTGAGGGCGCGAGCGCTTTGTCTACCCTACATACAGTTAGGGTGATATACATGACTTAAAACGTGATATTGTCCGCACACCTCTTGCGTTTCGTTTGGTCACACACCACAACTGTGGCCTCAAAGCTTCAGCACTGCCAATCTGTGCTCGATTGCTGATGTCTGAGTAAAAACACGCATTAGCATACTTAAAAAGAAATGTAGAATGAATAAAACGTATAAATAAATAAATGTGAAAATAAATAAATGTAGACATAAATACATAAATTAATGCGTAAATATATATCCGAGTGCCTCCATAATGGCCGCTCATCCGGGTTACCGCACAGAATGTGACGTCGGTGAAAACCTATAAGGCTATATTATATCTAATAGTTATTCAATTATATACATTATATCTAAATGTAATAGTTAAACAGTGTACAATGCAAACGACTGTATAAGACTGTCCACTGTCCTTGAGATACAAAGGTTTGCCTGTGAATTACCATAATGGACATTTTTTATTATTATTTTTATTTTATTTTATGGGCCATGTGTGAAATCCACATTTGGGCTGGAACTTCAATTACTTGCCATTAGCCATCATGAATGAATGGGCAGGCGAACTCATTAAATTTAACAAATTGTGCGTGTGCTGTCTTATCTTGTCCGTGCTATTAAATTTAGCGCTATTTAGACATTTCAACATGTAGCTTAAAGGTACAGGCAATGTTTACACTTTGCATAAACACTTTGTTATACTGGTTGAAACTCTTCACATCCTAGCAATCAATAACAGAAGTGGTTTAAATATTTAAATGTACACACTGTGGATGTCTCAGGGCCAAAAAATGTCGGTCTGAATACAATGAAAGAATGTCCTGCATGCCAACATACACTCACCGGCCACTTTATTAGGTACCCCATGCTAGTAACGGGTTGGACCCCCTTTTGCCTTCAGAACTGCCTCAATTCTTCGTGGCATAGATTCAACAAGGTGCTGGAAGCATTCCTCAGGGAGTTTGGTCCATATTGACATGATGGCATCACACAGTTGCCGCAGATTTGTCGGCTGCACATCCATGATGCGAATCTCCCGTTCCACCACATCCCAAAGATGCTCTATTGGATTGAGATCTGGTGACTGTGGAGGCCATTTGAGTACAGCGAACTCATTGTCATGTTCAAGAAACCAGTCTGAGATGATTCCAGCTTTATGACATGGCGCATTATCCTGCTGAAAGTAGCCATCAGAAGTTGGGTACATTGTGGTCATAAAGGGATGGAACATGGTCAGCAACAATACTCAGGTAGGCTGTGGCGTTGCAACGATGCTCAATTGGTACCAAGGGGCCCAAAGAGTGCCAAGAAAATATTCCCCACACCATGACACCACCACCACCAGCCTGAACCGTTGATACAAGGCAGGATGGATCCATGCTTTCATGTTGTAGACGCCAAATTCTGACCCTACCATCCGAATGTTCGCAGCAGAAATCGAGACTCATCAGACCAGGCAACGTTTTTCCAATCTTCTATTGTCCAATTTCGATGAGCTTGTGCAAATTGTAGCCTCAGTTTCCTGTTCTTAGCTGAAAGGAGTGGCACCCGGTGTGGTCTTCTGCTGCTGTAGCCCATCTGCCTCAAAGTTCGACGTACTGTGCGTTCAGAGATGCTCTTCTGCCCACCTTGGTTGTAACGGGTGGTTATTTGAGTCACTGTTGCCCTTCTATCAGCTCGAACCAGTCTGGCCATTCTCCTCTGACCTCTGGCATCAACAAGGCATTTCCGCCCACAGAACTGCCGCTCACTGGATGTTTTTTATTTTTCGGACCATTCTCTGTAAACCCTAGAGATGGTTGTGCGTGAAAATCCCAGTAGATTAGCAGTTTCTGAAATACTCAGACCAGCCCTTCTGGCACCAACAATCATGCCACATTCAAAGTCACTCAAATCACCTTTCTTCCCCATACTGATGCTCGGTTTGAACTGCAGGAGATTGTCTTGACCATGTCTACATGCCTAAATGCACTGAGTTGCCGCCATGTGATTGGCTGCTTAGAAATTAAGTGTTACGAGCAGTTGGACAGGTGTACCTAATAAAGTGGCCGGTGAGTGTATATATTTGCATACCTTTGCATAGCTTGTTTCGCAAGGTTACTGTTGCACTCTATTTGAAGGCTGCTATTGGATAATTGAAGGCAAATGTTGTATTATGCAATGGGTTACTTTAAAACAGAGCTTACAACCTACAAGCTATTTTTTTTTTTTTTTTGCATTAAGAACAAATTGTGCAGGTAAATTAAGAAGAGTTAGTCTCTTAAGTCCTCTAGTGTGGACTTTATGTTGATGTTGAGTTACGTTATGTTCAGTTCCAAATTGCAACCCTACCATTGAATCTGGTCAAATCAGACAAAGACGTTTCTATTTAGCAATGTAAATGCTGAAAATGAAAATGAAAAAAATAAAAAAAGGACAAAATAGCTAAATTCATTTAATAGAAAATGTTAACAAATTAGAACAAAGACAGGCTTGGTACTGAACAACCATATCACTGTTATGTGTATCTAATCAGAAAACATCACTAGTATATAGCATTAACATAGGTAAAGGCCTGTTCATAGCAAGAACTAAAACTATAATAACTATATTCGCATCCACAACAGTGGACGATAACCGTTTACTGCAGTTATGTCTGAAAGTGATTCCAGCAATTTCATTTCTCTTCGTGGACTTGGTGTGGACATCATTTTAAACGCTATAGTTATAGTCCTCGGTGTGAAAGGGCCTTAAATGCAATTCTAAAAACTGGTTAAATGTTAAAACGGCCTTTAGTTAAACAAACTCCATTAATTACATCTTGGTTAACTGGGAGACAGAACCTGAACGTAACATTCGAATGGCACACGTAGAACCGTGTAGAAATATTCCACATCAGATACGTCATATCAAATTATGTGCAAAGAGGAAATGCCACTGGGTTAACTTTCATTAGTTTAGCTGCTAGCGTTAGCATTATCTAACATTGGAATAAAAATATACATATGCTTTGGTACAACAAACAGGTTTGCTTCCCAACCAAATATACCTTTAGTGTACAATATACATATTTTGATAAAGTTTAAATACTATTTGGACTAATATAAGTTTAAAAAATAGGTAACTTAAACCTGAATTGCTTGCTGTACATTGATTACACAAGGCAGTGTTACTGTTTTCATTTCAACGTGTTCCCTTTAAAACCACACTTTTATACAAAAATAAATGTCAGTCATGTGTTTTAACCTGCAAATCTTCCAATTTCATTAAGAAAAAAGGAAGATACAAGCACCAAAAATTCATGGAAATGGATACCTGCTTTGCTTGCTGAAATGGATAAAAGTCACCTGTGCTCCAGTTACAAAACCAGATACTTTTTAGAGCTGAAATGTTTTGAAATGTAGTTATATTAAAGGAACAGTTCACTCAAAAAAAAAAAAAAAAAAAAAAAATCTGTATTTTTATCTTGATGGCATGTTACTGTATGGAAAGGCAGCTTAAAATGTATTCAAAACGTTATGCTATTGTGCCAATACAGGTTTGGATTAGCATTAGGGCGTGTAAATGAAGACAGAATTGTCACTTTTTGGGTGAACTGTCCCTTTAAACTTTCTAGAAATGTTTTGATTTGAATCAGCGTAGTGTTTTGAAATGTATATTGCTTTAGGAATGATTCTCCTTTGTATGTCTTCTATCTGGGTCCATCATATAAAGCCCATTGGGGTCACTTAGTCAAGTCCATGGTTCAGCCCCAAAAACAACAAATGACAGGACAAAATGAAAAAACACAAAAACATATAAATGCTGGTTGATTAGAAAATGGAATATAAACAAACAACTACAAATTAGTCAGGAGACTGGTCCAAAAAATGTCTGTGTGGTCTTTGCAAATGGAGGTTCCCACTTTTGTGTTCAAGAGTTTTTCTCTTTCCTTCATCTGAAATATAAGGCAGAAGAACCCATTCTTCTATACGTAGACTCTCTACCCTCCTGGGCCAGCACAAATAACCCCAAACGGCCAAATCCAAGACAATTTTTAATCCAGCATAGCATCCAACTGATCAGCAAGGTCATCAAACATGTTCCCAATGTCATCCAGAATGTTCCCTGTAGACTTCACTATGTGAGAAGTGCTAAAAGAGACACAACACAAAGTTTAATAATAATAATAATAATAATTAAAGCTGCAAGCAGCATTTATCGGTGTTCAAGCAGTTCAGACCTTTAAGGCCTTTAAGCACAAAAGCATCAAAAGACATTAAGTTGTATGTAGCAAGCATGATTTATCATGATATACTACATTTCAGTGTGATATTACATAATTAACCATGTTCCAATATGATTTATCATGATTTACCATGTCAAAATATGATTGACTACAGTTTAGTTTTCCTCATTTTCAACTTCAGGATCCAATGACAATTGTCAGTCATTTTTGACTAAATGTGGTTGTAAATGTTAAAAGATTGAATTGATCAAGTTATACAATGAATTATAGTTGAGTATTGTGAAAAATAAATTAATTTAAACAGCAGTGGGCAGTAAAACACCACTCATTGGTCACCTATAATCCGATCCTAATGAAAATTTGTGGAGATATACATCTTGTTTTACTTAAAAACAGACATTAAAAATTATTTTAAACGGTCTAGGAGTTATGAGCAATTTAGTACTTTACTGGCTTTTGACTGAATTTTGTCACAGACCACTATCTAAATGACCCTGCTACAGCCAACCATAAGCAAAATGTAGTAATTATTGATCTAGAGAGTCCAGAGAATAGGCCTAGACTGGTTTGGTCCCGATTGGGCAAAAAACCAGGGACTAGTTCGCAAAAGTGGGTTTTGGACAAAAACCGACATAACAAATGATAACTTGAGCCAGGGATTACAGGGTGAAAACACATTGAAGCTAAGTCAAACGGTCTAGGAGTTATGAGCAATTTAGTACTTTTGGTTGCTGTAGCGCCACCTATGGGCCAATCGGGCTCATACTCTGATAGGTTCTCCTCAATTTGAGGCCCTACCATCTGACAAAGTTTCAGAGCTCCAGCCCTTACGGTTTGGGCTGCATGGTGCGTTTTAGGAGATTTTTTTTCTTTCTAGCAAATACAATAGGTTTTCAGCACATCGTGCTTGAACACCTAATAATAATTCATTACATTTATATAGCGCTTTTCTAGACACTCAAAGCGCTTTACATAGAAGGGGGAATCTCCTCAACCACCACCAATGTGCAGCATCCACTTGGATGATGCAACGGCAGCCATGTTGTGCCAGAACGCTCACCACACACCAGCTTACTGGTGGAGAGGAGACAGTGATGAAGCCAATCAGTATATATGGGGATGATTAGGTGGCCATGATGGACAGAGGCCAAGGGGCAAATTTGGCCAGGATGCCGGGGTTACACCCCTACTCTTTCGAAAGACATCCTGGGATTTTTTGTGACCACAGAGAGTCAGGGCCTCGGTTTAACGTTCTCATCCGAAGGACGGTGCTCTTTTTGACAGTTTAGTGTCTCCATCACTATACTGGGTGTTAGGACCCACACAGACCACAGGGATAGCACCCCCTGCTGGCCTCACTAACACCTCTTCCAGCAGCAACCTGGTTTTCTCAGAAGGTCTCCCATCCAGGTACTAACCAGGCTCAGCCCTGCTTAGCTTTAGTGGGCAACCAATCTTGGGCTACAGGGTGATATGGCTCCTGGCTAATTAGTTTAATTAGGAGTGATACATTAGTAACAATTAAAGAGATGATAGTTTCATCCCCCATCATATTTGTGTGAAAGCTGGTGGAAAGTGTCCCTCACCCCACGTTGTTGTTCTCAAGAGTGAGTTTTCTCTCCACAGCTTTTAGTGCTTCCTCAAGGGATGAGCTGGTCTTCTCCAGCCTCTGATGCTTCAGTGTTGACCCTTGACCACTTTCCACCAGAGCCTGGTGCCCTCCTGATGTCACACTGTGACCCATGTTCTCTGCTGAGGGGGAGTACAGCGCTGGAGATGGGGGTGCTGCAAAGGCAACACTCTGTACAACACTGAGAGTGACACTGGAGCCGACAGCTGCAGACAGAACAAGAATCACAGAATAAATGCAAAACTTATGCCTGGTTCAGATTATATAATTTTTTTTTTGTCTGTTACAATAGTCACTGTGTCAGATTACGCGATTTTGACTCCTAAAATCTTGTCGTGTCATGGACAGGATACGTCAGACTACACGTTGCTTCCTGACCAGTCATCGCTGTGCCGTCTTTAACGATGTGCGTGATGTAATCGAGAAGGCGAAACTAGTAACGAGTGACTTCCGGAAACGAAAAAAACAAACAATGAATGAAGCGGTGAGTGTTGTATTGGCTGTCCTGTGTTCAGAAAAAAAGTAAAAAAAGAGAAAACCCAACAATGGACACGTTCCTGGATTGCTCGAAGAGGACAGTATGGGCTGTCAATCCTCCAAAGAGAACTTGGGAACTTTTATTTTTTGTTTCAACGTTAGCACCATCGTCTCTCTTCGTTTCGCCATTTTTGAAAGTGGTGTCATGAAAAGCTTCTGTGCTCCTATTGGTCAACCTCATATATGTGACGGAACCGTCGTGGACGACGTTAAAAAAATTAAACATGGTAGTCTTTTTGTCGTGATGTCGTGAAGCGTCGCAGACGCGACGTAGGTTGTCGTCCACTATGACACACTATACAAGATGATATGATCGAATCTTGCGCCTCGACGCCCATTGTCGTTTACGAATCCTCACGACACTCTACGTCAAACGGATCGTTCCAAAATTGGGCTAAAATCGTGTAACCAGGCATTTAAGTATTTAGCTATGTCCCAATTCTGAAGCTGCATCCCTGAGAAAGCTGCAATTCGAAGCCTGAATGTGTCACAGAAGGGCGATGAAGGCTGTCCCAGTTCAAAGGCTCCTTCGAATGTTGTGAACCCTGTTTTGTTTTCAGACTAGTCCAGTACAAACTTTACAGCCGCTAGGCAACAAAAGTATAGGCTTCCTCAAATCTGGGGCTGGAGGGCAGAGTTTAACTCAAATCCCGATCAAACTCACCTAAATGTGACTCTGAAGACCTTTTATTAGCTTGTTTAGGTGTCTCTGATTCGGGTTGGAACTAAACTCTGCAAGTTGAAAAACTGAACCCTGGGCTGGGCCGTCCCATTAAACAATGCTCGTTTCAACCTTGGTGGACTTGCAGTATCAGGATGCAACCTCTGAATTGGGGCAGAGCTTCTGTCAAGGACTTCAGGGAACAACTAATAAATCTAACCATTTAGATGGTTCAATTTGCTAAATCTAGCGAACAAATAATGAATCTAAAATATGAGGTTTGAGGTCAATGAATTTTAGCAAGTTATCAACACTTCCCATGTAACAGCGATATCGAGCCAGCTGACTTTATTTGTACCTGTTACAGGAGCAGGATGGGGTTTAGAGGTGTGCCGTGTTGGATTCAGGGGGCTGGGAGGTTTAGGGGCAAGAGGTGGAGGTGCTTTCACTGGTTTGGCTGGAAGATCCACACACGGCAGACTCATATCTGTTTCAGAAATGCGGAGCTTCACTGTGTCCTGAGTCTCTAAAACAGGTGAGCCAACTGCACTGCCGTCGGATGCTGTGTTTGTCTGGTCTTTCTCCTTTGGCTTCTGCCGTCTCTTCACTGTGTCTGACTCTTTCAAGTTGAACTCTGGGACTTCAGGGGTTTTGGCTGGTTTGGCGTTCTCTGGAGACTCAGAAGTGCTCTCGACCTTGAGTGGCCCACCAACTTTGGGCCTCTGTTTGATGGTGAGGTTGCCTTCCTCCGCAAAGGGGATGCACTCACTGGAGCTGTTCTGGGGTGAGGATGAGCTTTCCAGGCCAGAATCCTTCTTCCCATCATCTTCCTCTGAGTCAGACTTTGTTGCTCTATCAGTATCTGTTTTGGCTGCTACCTGGCTGGATTCACTCTGACTCAGAGGTCTGCGCTTGGACTCTTCGCTGGTGCTAGAGACAGCTGTCGTGGTTTCCTGAAGGAGCTCCACCGTAGGCACAGGTAGGACTGTTTCTAATGCAGCTGTGATGCTCTTTACACTGCCAGGTCTGCCGCTCTCCGATTGTTCCAGAAGCTGGCGCTGGAGTGTCCGAGACAGTTTCGACACTAGTGCTGCTGCTGCTGACGGAGCTAAGGCGCTTAGGTGGCGGCGGAGGAGGTCCTTTACGCCGAGCCCTAATGGCGAAAGAGTGGCTTCGGCCGACAGACTGCTCAGGGGCGGACTGAAGACGTGCCAGCTGGCCCCGGGGTAAGCTTGCGGCTCAGTGTGGCGTATGAAGGCATGGCTATGCTGGCTAGCTGAGCTGCTTCATCATCATCCTCTTCATCTGGTTCACCATCCGACAAAGCATATCGGGACAGGCTCTGTGTGCGCTTCTTGGGCACGCCAGGAGAGCGACGGCTCGAGCGTGGCACTGTTATATAGTGCACGAGGATAATCTGAGGGTTTTATGAGCAGGAGAACCTTGCGGAGAAGGAGCAGAGCCCAGTTTGGGTTTGGCAGGCACCGCTGGGTATTTAAAGCCTGCAGAAGCACTGGACGGCAGCTGCTGCGGTAACTGAGGACGTGGGACCTGGTCACGGCCTTCTGGAATGTTGCGCTCTTTACCAGGACTGCTGTCTGGACTCGATAAACTCTCTCGGGACCGGGTGTAAGGGGTCAATCCTGAAGTGGAGGAGGGAGTGCTGGGGGGCTCCTGAGAGCGGCCGGAGCCTCGAGAGCGCGTGTCAATGCTTTCCTGACTGGAGGACATGCCTACTGCATTCTTGATGGCCAGTCCTTCCTGACAGCCACTGTACTGGGAGGACATGGCACTCTGTAGCTCAGTGCTCAGCTCACTGTCCTGGAAAGTCATCATCTTGGGCGTGTGGGGTGAGGGGAGGTCGAAGCTCTCAGGGGGCGGCTCGATAGTGACCAGGTCCAGGGCAGCAGGGGTTTTGCGCCGCAGAGTGCCATGCCCTGATTCTGCCTGCAGAAGAGCCTTATGAACATCACACAACTTCTTCACCGCAAGCATCATCTTCTTCTGATGGCCTGTTAGAGACACATTTACTGTAAATGTCACACATGAAAATGCAACAGGATATACTTCACAGGATATACAGCTATGGAAGAAATTAAGAGACCACTGCCAAATCAGCAGTTGCTCTGGATTTATTATTTATATTATAAATAATAAATCCAGAGCAACTGCTGATTTGGCAGTGGTCTCTTAATTTTTTCCATAGCTGTATATAAAACTCACACTATGTCCTTAGCAGGCATGACACAACAACTTTTTCTCTTAATCCACATCAAATGGCGCTTTTCCACTACACAGTACTGATTCGACTCGGCTCGGCTCAATTCGCCTTTGTTTGGTTTTCCACTGTGTAAAAGTTGTACCTGTTCCTGCTTTCAGGTACTTTTTTTGTACCGCCTCTGGCGAGGTTCTGAGCGAGCTGAGGCGATACTAAAATGTGACGTGAAAACAATGCCGACAGCTGATTGGTCAGAGAGAATCGTCACCATTCACTGCATCATCATTGCACGCGCCAGATGGAGTATCCAGAATAATCCCGCTATTTTTAAATAGATTGGTCAGAGACAGTTACTAAACTAACAACTACTATTATGGCAACTCGGAAGAATACGCCGTGGTCAAACGAGGAGGTGCAGACTTTCCTTTGTGTGGCCGAAGAGAAGATCCAGCGAGAGATTGACAGGGCAACGAGGAACGAAAGGCGTCGCTATGGCGACCGGGTGCTATGTGGCGGTACTGTCTACAATGGAAAACGGAGCGAAAGCTCAGTCGAGTCGAGTCGAGCTGGTACTGGTAATGGAAAAGCACCAAAAGGTGAGAATGAGAATTATTATCCATGTTGAAAACAGTTTTTTACATTTTTATTTCAGGATTTTGATGAATAGAAAGTTCAAAGAACCGCATTTATTTATTTAGAATCTTTTCTAACATTATAAATGTCTTTACTGTAACTTTTGATCAATGTAACTCATCCTTGATGAATAGAAGTATTGATTTCTTATTTATTTCCCCCAAAAATAAAATACAAATTCTTACTGACCCCAAACTTTTTAAAGGGTAGTGTTTAATGTAACAAAAGCTTTCCATTTCAGATAAAAGCTGTTCTTTTGAACTTTCATTCATCAAAGAATCCTGAAATAAAAATGTAAAAAACTGTTTTCAACATGGATAATAATCATACATGTTTTTGGAGCATAAAATCATCATATTAGAGTGATTTGTGAAGGATCATGTGACACTGAAGACTGGAGTAATGATGGTGAAAATTCAGCTTTTTTTCAGAGGAATAAATTACATTTTAATATATATTAACATAAAAAAAGTCATTTTAAATTGTCATAATATTTCACAATATTACTGTGTTTTTTGTGTATTTTTTATAAAAAAAAATTGCAGCCTTGGTGAGCAGAAGAGACATCTTTTAAAAACATAAAAAATGTTACCGATCTTAAACTTTTGACTGGTAGTGTGTATATAAATAAATATATATATATATATATATATATATATATATATATATATATATATATATATATATATATATATATATATATATATATATATATATATATATATACACACACACACACACACACAATTTTAATGACCATGGGATAATGGTTTTTAAACAATCCAATCTAATTCACAAATCAAATCCAGACCATAATTATCATCTGAACTGGTGTGAACAAGTTCGCCCTACTCAATGAAAAGAACAGAGTCAGAGTCATTTGTAAACAAATCGGAAATTGCTTTAGTTTAAAATCATGTTCTGTTCAACACAAGAGCTGCATTTAATGAATTTAATTATTTAAAACAGCTTGACAACAACACACAATTTTAACATTCCCTGTTATTCTTTGACTTTGCTAAGCCTGTATATAACTACACAATGCACTTCAGTTCTGTGTTTAAGTTAAGCTCACCTAGTTTGGTGATGCCAATCTCCTGTAAATCTTCCCACGTGAGATCTCGGACAATGTTTATCGAGTCATAGCCATTCTCCGAGAGTTTCTTATGATACTGAGGCAGGCCTATGGCACTCAGCCACTCTCCAAGATCCTGCTAAGAGAAGAGATATGACCGTGAGAGAACTGAAGACAACGCCACAGACACATGTATGCTTTCAAACTATACGGTGACTTACTGGTATGTACTCTGGGAGCCATTCTGGAATGCTGAGGTTGCCGATCTCCAGGGAAATCTTCTTACGGTGGCCTGGTTTAGTCACACCAATAGCTGTGAGATCCTGAAAAATAGGCGTAATACTCAAACACCAACCCAATGAGACTGAAAGGCGTATCTCTTCAAAGCAACTGGCACTCTGATCGTACCTCTGGGGTCATTCTGCTGATTGTAGGCACATCATAGCCAGCGTTGAGGAAGTTTGTAGTGTACTGCTCCAACTGAAACTCACTCAGCCACTGATATATAGCCTCTGCGTCCTGACAGTGATAGACATGACATGAGACTTTTAAAAAGGAGAAACTTTTAATCACTAAGTCTGCTGTGTACAAAACCAATTGCAGAGCAAGCAGTAGTTCCACTGGTAATTTGCAATATGTTCAGGTTGGAGCTGTGCACTGTAATGGTGTTTTCTGACCTTTCCCTCTAGCAGCTGATGAGGACGCACAAACTGTTGAGAGAAACCCTGCTCTCCTGGCCTCTGTGTGGGCAGCACAGGTCTGCGAGGAACTCCTTCAAAAACAACACACATGCTCACGCTAATATATGCACACGGATTTACCAAACAGCATTTTCAGTGTCTTGGAGAGTTTTTAAATGATTTTTAGAGTTACCAAATTACTGTTTTTTGCCAACTCAATGGTCCTCTGAGAAACTGAATCCAGTAAGAATGCGAATGTCTGTGATTGCCGTAATTACAGTAATTACAAGACCTTTACTTGTAAAAAGCACTCACATCCTTGCAGAACTCGAATGTACAACTCGTAAGTTGGGAATTTTTGTACCATGTGACCTCTGTACCACCTGATAATGTTGCCATAGAAGTGTATAATTCCCAGTCAAAAGATAACAAATGACGTGACTAGCTCAGTAGAAAATCACATGTTGTCATCTCGAAATTACAGTAATTTATGACACGGTGTAATGCAGAATTATAACAAACGCTACTCATGTGTTTTTTGACCAACCTGAGCTACCAAGAAGTGGTTTGGTTTGTGCACCAATGTTTTGCATGCATTCATTTAATTTAGTCCAGTGTGAGACTGCAAGCAGTGATTTGCAAGACTGTCCCATATCTTAAAAGTGCAGTGCCCTAAATGCACACTCTCAGATACCGTTAGGCTAAGCGTATACCATCATGCATTATGTTCGGGAACTCATGTGCCCTGAAATCACGAGTTGTCAAGGAAAACATTCCACTGTAAATTAAATTAATTAGATGCATATAATTTGGTTGTAAAAACATACAGTGTTGCACATTTTATTGGTGCAAAGATGAGTATAGTATGTGTGTGCCTATTGAACAACATTTCCAACTGTGTTTATCACTTAATTAGAAGCACTGCATAGCGACAACTGAACAGACATGTAAAAGGTTATTTTAAAATGCAAAGTATTGAAAATATAATAAATAAAAACTTGCATTTTTTTTTTGCAAGACTATAAGTGGAAATGTGTCGTGCAAGTAGACAAGTGGTCAAGTGCAAAGACCGCAAGTGTGGGTATTTGGACAAGGCAAACGTAAGCTGTATTCAGATGCACACAGTAAACATGTCACAGCTCATTACCTGTGGATGCGTCAGGATGTTTGTTTTGGTCTGGCTGTAGTAAATCCACAGCAGAGGGCGCCACCTGCGTAAAATGAGAGAAAAACTATCAACTATAAGCTATCTGAACACATATAAACAACACGCATTGAAACCAAAAGGGTTTGTTAACAGAAAATAACTACTTAATTATAATTACTCTAATGACAGGGCTGTAGTGCTTTCATAGCAAGTAGCAATATTTACTTTTAGATTTCCCAAAATGTTTAACCAACGAATTTCCACAAACTTTTCAACCATTTGGATGTCCGGAAGAATCATGGTTTCCAAAACCTTTCCATTTGGGAATTTAACAAAACAGACGAATTTTTGAAGCTGTGATGTGCCGACTTATTTCATTATAGTTATGTGCACAAAGAAAAAAAAACCTGATTATTTGTACTGGAACAAAACATTTTACCTGCTAAAATAGCAACATTTTGAGCCTGGGTTCTCCCAAATACTCCATAGGTCACCTGATGGAGTTTTTGGAACACCATTGGGTCACCTGATGGAATTTTAGGACACCATTGGGTCACCTGATGGAGTTTTAGGACACCATTGGGTCACCTGATGGAGTTTTAGGACATCATTGGGTCACCTGATGGAGTTTTAGGACATCATTGGGTCACCTGATGGAGTTTTAGGACACCATTGGGTCACTTGAAGGAGTTTTAGGACACCATTAGGTCACCTGATGGAGTTTTAGGACACCATTGGGTCACCTGATGGAGTTTTCAGGACACCATTGGGTCACCTGATGGAGTTTTAGGCCACTATTGGGTCACCTGATGGAGTTTTAGGACACTATTGGTCACCTGATGGAGTTTTAGGACACCATTAGGTCAGCTGATGGTGTTTTAGGACACCATTGGGTCACCTGATGGAGTTTTAGGACACCATTGGGTCACCTGATGGAGTTTTAGGACACCATTGGGTCACCTGATGGAATTTTAGGACACCATTGGGTCACCTGATGGAGTTTTAGGACACCATTGGGTCACCTGATGGAGTTTTAGGACATCATTGGGTCACCTGATGGAGTTTTAGGACATCATTGGGTCACCTGATGGAGTTTTAGGACACCATTGGGTCACCTGATGGAGTTTTAGGACACCATTGGGTCACCTGATGGAGTTTTAGGACACCATTGGGTCACCTGATGGAGTTTTAGGACACCATTGGGTCACTTGATGATGTTTTTCGGTTCCTTGCCACTGTTGCCTTTGGCTTGCTCAGTTGGGGATATTCAAATTAATTAACCAATCAGTAATACCCTTGATCAGTTCTACCAAACATGGATGTTTTTCCACTAAGAAAGGAACATTGTTATTATGTTGTTATTGATACTGTGAAGCTGCTTTGATGCATTCTATATTGTGAAAAGTGCTATATAAATATGCTTGACTTGACTTAGCACTTTGAGATGATCAAAATGTTTAATTTGTATTTGCTCAATCAATTTCTTTATCACATTTCATTATTTCATTTCACAAATTACATTATCACTCACTACTACCTCTAATAGTAACTGTCCTTAGATCAGTCCTTAGATCATGACTCAATACTCTTAGGCTGAATGCGAAATCGCATTTAATGGTTACCTTGCTGGTGTCAGGGTTGGTGACATGTTGGTGTTGCTGTGGTCCATTAGGGGCGCTGTTGCTTTCTGTGCTCTGGCCACTGCCTGCGCTGCGGGTGCTGCCCACACTGCCAGTGCTGCCCACACTGTTCCTGTCCCCCGCTGGGAAACCGAGAGAGAGAGAGAGAGAGAGAGAGAGGCGTTAGTCCAATGAGTAACTGCAATCATAACATGCCCGCGGCCATGGCATCACAGCGGCCATCTGCACTGCCATGCCGGAGTGCCACTCCACAGCCGTGAGGACACCGTACCCACTGTATTTCTACTTAAGCAGCAGGCAGGGTGGGGTGGGGGAGCAGGGCAAAGCCACAGGCATGTGGTGATGGGGTTTACAGACAACACACAACCTACGGTCTGCTACGGGAGCAGGAGGGATCACAGTACGCTGAACAGGGAATTGGCATCTGGACACACCAGCTGGGTTTGTGTGGCGTCCGACAGGCCAGCCAATCAGGGGGTCTGTCTGTAGCAGGGAGGGAGTGGCAGCCAGTAGGGGGCGCAAGGGAGGAGCGTTTCAGCGAAAGGGGAGTGCAGCGGTTCTTACCAGCGCAGGAGTTCCGGCAAAACCCACACGTCCTCCATGCTGGGGCTTATGTGCTGGGACAGACCGCGGGAGGCCCACCTAGCGGACACAAACACTTTTTTGGGCCACTGGCCTCAGTCTAGTGGGGGTGGGTAATGTGGGTGTGCGTCCCAAATCAGGCCTTCAGATGAGTGTGTGTCACTGTATAGTGTTCATATGCAAAGATAGTGTTTGTACTATATCGGTCGTGCAGGAGAACCACAGGGTCCAAAACCAAGCGTTTGACTTGGAGAACACTTACTGGCTATACATATGTGATACTGGACCACAAAACCAGTCACAAGCGTCTTTCCCAAAACAACAAAAACAAGGGTTTTAAATTGAGATGTATACAACTATACAACTAATAAATCGAATCATTTAGAAAATCACATACAAAAATATTTATATATATATATATATATATATATATATATATACACTCACCGGCCACTTTTACCATGCTAGTAACGGGTTGGACCCCCTTTTGCCTTCAGAACTGCCTCAATTCTTCGTGCCATAGATTCAACAAGGTGCTGGAAGCATTCCTCAGGGAGTTTGGTCCATATTGACATGATGGCATCACACAGTTGCCGCAGATTTGTCGGCTGCACATCCATGATGCGAATCTCCCGTTCCACCACATCCCAAAGATGCTCTATTGGATTGAGATCTGGTGACTGTGGAGGCCATTTGAGTACAGCGAACTCATCGTCATGTTCAAGAAACCAGTCTGAGATGATTCCAGCTTATGGCGCATTATCCTGCTGAAAGTAGCCATCAGAAGTTGGGTACATTGTGGTCATAAAGGGATGAATATGGTCAGCAACAATACTCAGGTAGGCTGTGGCGTTGCAACGATGCTCAATTGGTACCAAGGGGCCCAAAGAGTGCCAAGAAAATATTCCCCACACCATGACACCACCACCACCAGCCTGAACCGTTGATACAAGGCAGGATGGATCCATGCTTTCATGTTGTAGACGCCAAATTCTGACCCTACCATCCGAATGTCGCAGCAGAAATCGAGACTCATCAGACCAGGCAACGTTTTTCCAATCTTCTATTGTCCAATTTCGATGAGCTTGTGCAAATTGTAGCCTCAGTTTCCTGTTCTTAGCTGAAAGGAGTGGCACCCGGTGTGGTCTTCTGCTGCTGTAGCCCATCTGCCTCAAAGGTCGACGTACTGTGCGTTCAGAGATGCTCTTCTGCCCACCTTGGTTGTAACGGGTGGTTATTTGAGTCACTGTTGCCCTTCTATCAGCTCGAACCAGTCTGGCCATTCTCCTCTGACCTCTGGCATCAACAAGGCATTTCCGCTCACAGAACTGCCGCTCACTGGATGTTTTTCTTTTTCGGACCATTCTCTGTAAACCCTAGAGATGGTTGTGCGTGAAAATCCCAGTAGATTAGCAGTTTCTGAAATACTCAGACCAGCCCTTCTGGCACCAACAATCATGCCACATTCAAAGTCACTCAAATCACCTTTCTTCCCCATACTGATGCTCGGTTTGAACTGCAGGAGATTGTCTTGACCATGTCTACATGTCTAAATGCACTGAGTTGCCGCCATGTGATTGGCTGCTTAGAAATTAAGTGTTAACAAGCAGTTGGACAGGTGTACCTAATAAAGTGGCCGGTGAGTGTATATATTCATGGAAGAAATGCTCAAAATATCTTCATGGAACATGATCTTTACTTAATATTCTATTGATTTTTGGCATAAAAGAAAAATCGGTAACACTTTACAATAAGGTTCGTTAGTTAACTACATTAGTTAACTACATTAGGTAATATGAACTAATAATGAATAGGACACATACAGCATTTGTTAATCTTTGTTAATGTTATTTTCAACATTTACTTATACTTGATTAAAATCTTGTTAACATTAGTTAATGCACCATGAGCTAACATGAACAAACAATGAACATCTTTATTTTCATGAACTAACATTAACAAAGATAAACAAATGCAGTAACAAATGTATTGCTCATGGTTAGTTCATGTTAGTAAATACATAAACTAATGTTAACTAATGAACCTTATTGTAAAGTGTTACTGAAAAATCTATAATTTTGACCCATACAAACAATGGGTCTCATTCATGAAACACGAGCAGAACGAATTTTTGTGTAAATCGTGTGTAAAGTGGTTCTGGCGTAAATTTTCGGATTCATTAAAATGTTTGTATTTTCCAAACGTTCAGTTGGTACGCAATAAATCTACACCTGCTCCCAGCCACAGCGTAAATGGTGCGCTTAACATCCGAACGTTTTACTCATTAATAAGACTGCATTTTAATTCACCTTAATCGGGTACATATTTAAACAGCATTTTGAAAAAAAAAAATATTTTATATAGTAATTACATAGCCTACGTTTTTTATTTTTACTTCTATTATGAGAGCCAGTAATAGCAGATCTGGTGATCGATGGTGGTCCTTCTCCAGTTTGAATACGATTTTTCCGAAGTGAACAAATTAGTTTTTTGCTGTCAAGCTTAATGTCGAACCATTTTCTTCTCACTTCTGGGACTGTTCGATTAACAGATGAAACTCCATTAACTGCATCTGTAATATGCTGCCAAGCTTCCTTTTTTTAGGACCTGATAGGCCACTATGTACGCTTGAAAATAAAATTGGCATTTTGAATGAACTTCTGATAATAAAACTTCAATTTCTGCATCCGAGAATTTTTTCTTTTTCATTCGCATTCATGTTATTATATGCCTATATATAGTTGTCAGTCGGATATAATGGGCGGGATTTATGGTAATTGAGAATGAACGTGCACGCGCATCCCATTTACGACTGGTTGAATTCACTAACACACACATTTCACTATCACATCTGATGTTTACGAAGTATTTGTGAATCAGGAGAAGAGTTTACGTGATGGTCTCTTTACGCGCAAATCACTCTCATATTTACTCGTATATTTACGAATGTTTCATGAATGAGACCAAATGTATTATTGGCTATTGCCACAAATATACCCGTGCGACTTGTGGCTGGTTTTGTGGCCCATGGTCACGGTGACGTGCACTGCAATGTTTGACGCATTTTGATACACCATATTTATTGCTGTAGATATTTTTGTGATGCTTTTAGTAGGGCAGGACTTTCTCCTATTAATAAGTGAGAGCAATGGGAGATACAAGATGTGTGGGCAACACCGCAACCAGCATGATAAATGTAGCATTCAAAGGTTTGTGAATATCGGCCATTTCACAGCTTAGTATGTGGCTCGTCCAATCACTATCTGCTTTAGTTGTCTTTTGTTTTAAACTCAAGTGTTACATAATGTAAGACTGTCATTCATTAATGAACATTGTATGAATTAAATATACATTTATTCTTATTAAAGCTAATTAAAAGTTATTCAGTCAAGAGCAGTAAGTTCCCTTTCAGTCGGTCACTCTCAACACACGTTCCCTCCACAGGCATATTGTGACAGCATGAGAGGTTCAGGATCTAAAAACACTGCTTCAAAATCTCTTCAATATGAAGGTGAATATTAAGTTTTCAAAACAAAACAACTTAACCTTTTTTTGTTTCACAGTGTGCTTTTGCTTTTGTAATTTAGCCACTCCTGTAGTCAAAACAGCCACAAATGATCGCTCAGTCGATAGCATTCATATAAGTGTGACAAAATAAGACGAGTGTCTCAATGAAATACTAACACTACGGTGGCCGAGAGCTCACCGCGCTGCAACCTGATGAAGACGCATGCAAATACAAAAAAACGTGTGCAAATACAAAAAAACATCCGCAAATTAAGAAAAACATCTTCATCAGTTCCACAACACACATGTGCTCCAAGTACTCACAACACAACCAAATACAGATCAGCCGATATATATATATATATTTTTTTTTTCAGAAACGCGCAAACAAACAATGACAGATTTCCCTAACATTAGTTATTTTTAGCTATTTATGAGTTTTAACTAAAATAATATGATAATGCATTTTAAAAAGAAACTTGTTTCTTTTATTGTCACAACAGAACAGACTGATGATCAGTGGCTAGCTAGGATAGGATAGCTAGCTTTGTGGTTAGCTAGTCTATAATGAGCCATAATTTAGCAATGGATGACGTCATACTGCAATTTGTAAAACATACATTTTCAATATAACAGGCCAAGGAGAGATGATACGTGTCATTGCTATAACTGTCACGCGCTATTAAAGAAATACTTCAGTCACATTGTCAAAAGTTAAAAGGACAGTCAGTCAACTACACTGAAACAACGTAACGTAACTATTACTAGCTAATTTTGCTTCACTCTCGGCTTAATTAACAGCAGCAAAACTGGACATGATAGTCACAAATTCTGTCATGCTTATTTGAGTTAAGAGAACTGATGGAGATGTTCTTTTAATTGTTATTCAAGCAATGTCTCGATGACCAACTCAGACGAGTGTTGCCGACAGGGACGGTGTAGAGTGCCCTCTGGTGGTGGTAGACAAACTATACAACTCCAACACTCATGACATGGTTCAGAGCCGTGTTTCATCCATTTTTATTTTATTTTTAAAAATATTCATTTATCGGCCATTATAACTGCCGATATCGATAGTTTGGAAAATGCCTAATATCGGCCGATAATACCGACCTGCCGATATATCGGTCTGGCTCTAGCAACAATAGACAACGTAATGTAACTATTTTTACCTGGGATGTTCCTATGACAACGCAGCACTTTGTCCATCAGCTGTATAGCTGTTCTAACGACAGAAATATAATGATTTACATAACGGTTGCAAAAAAAATATTTATTTTATATTTTTACTTAATAAAAATCTGTTAAAATATCCGTTTTATATATCTGTATGTCAGTGCCATACATTACCTAGCAGCTAACATTTTTTAGGAAACTTTTCTTAAGAAAATTTAAACATAAAATGAAACTATTTGCATAGTGTAACTGATGTATAGATTAATATCTTGCCTTCATGTTCTTCTAGATCTTTATTTATTTATTTAGTTTAGTTTTCAGATCATTGTTCTTTTCTCATTTGTATTGTGATTGAACATATTGTTAACACATGTTGTATATTGTACACAAGTTGTATGTCATAATAAATTGAATCTCTGTGTTTGCGGGGGAAAAGTCAAAAGAAATTAAATAAAATAAAGTAGAATTTTGAGTAAGCAAGGGGTATGATGAACTATAAACAAATCATTATAATATTATTTATATAGAGTATACAATATTATTTTAATAGTATAGTTTATTTATAAAAAAATATAGGCTTTGACTTCTTGTCAATAAAGGTTTTTTGCTGTAAGCATGTCCTTTGTATGCTATGAGCACCATAGATATGTATATAAAGGTTAGATGTGTTACGGTGGAGTTTCCATCGTCATCACCGGCGGCCATCTTGTCACAGGTAAGCTGATGTAAGATGAGCGGTCAACACGAACACAAAAACTCTTATCTCATTGAAATCTTGACGGATTTACAAACGGTTTGGTTTCTTACAAACGTTATTAACGAGGCTATAATTAATTATCTGGATGATTATTTATTTATACACTTATTTTTCATAAGTATGCTGTGTCATAGCTACATCTCTGATGTTTATAACAAACCAAACCGTTTGAAAATCGGTAGAAAATTGAGCAAGTTATGGTTATTTAAATAGTACATGTACCATTAACACAATGTTACGAGTGCTTGTGACAAGATGGCGCCGAGGTGCAGACGTCGACCTCCATTGGCCAGCAGCGCGGACGAGATATCTAGCCTTTATATACATATCTATGATGAGCACGTCCCAGTCGGGTCCGTCACTTATTTGGTTCCCCGGAAACATTTCCGTTGTGGAGCCTTGCAGCGCGTTTCTGTATTTGGTGGTGTTGTGAACGTGTTGCAGCGCGTTTCTGTATTTGGTTGTGTTGTGAGTACGTGGAGCACACGTGTGTTGTGGAACTGATGAAGATGTTTTTCTTAATTTGCGGATGTTTTTTTTAGGCGTTTTTATATTTGCACACGTTTTTTTGTATTTGCATGCGTCTTCATCAGGTTGCAGCGCGGTGAGCTCTCCGGCCACCGTACAATTGGCCCCAGGAGAAGCATTTCAATTGCGTATTAATACCAGGTGGAAACCGTGTGTGTCTCAGCTCACCACTAGCGTCTTAATGCGGGGTGGAAACAGGGCGTTGGTGAGAAGGCACCTTTAGAGGCGGGTGCGAGTGCTATACCTGGGGTTGGTGCTCAGACCGTTGGTGTGGGGAGGACCAGGTGTGGGGTTAGGGGTGCTACGGACTGTAGGAGTCGTCGGTTTGAAGGGTCCCGCCCCCGCTCAGACTCAAGCTGGGACCGAGGGGCGGACCTGGAGAGCAGCTGCTGCCTCTGGGAGGGCAGAGAGGCTGTGTCGTAACAGGGTGCCCCCTACAGGACAACACACACACGACAGGAGCCGAGGGTTGAACGCAAGCGGATGGAGGTTAGAGATGAACACTGGCTGCGTCCCAAAGCATAGGCAGCTGACCGCATGAAGGTACCTCATTTCGGACAGACTGAGCATGCATAATGGTTTAATCCTCGACAAATAAACAGCGAGAAGATTTAAAGGTGCAGTGTGTAAAATTTATGTTTTCAGAAATGCATTATAATTACTATGTTTTGAGGCGTTTATGAAGACCTTACAAAATGAACCGTTATGTTTTCATTACATTGTGACTCGTTAAAGGGATTAGTTCACTTAAAAAAAAACTTTTGCTGATAATTGACTCACCCCCATGTCATCAGAAGATGTCCATGTCTTTCTTTCTTCAGTCGAAAAGAAATTAAGGTTTTTGATGAAAACATTCCAGGATTTTTCTCCATATAATGGACTTCAATGGGAACAAAAACGGTTCAAGGTCCAAAAGACAGTTTCAGTGCAAACTGTTCAAAGGGCTTTGAGCGATTCCAGACGATGAATAAGGGTCTTATCAAGCGAAACGATCACTCATTTAATAAATAACAACGTTTAAGCTTTATGAGCGCGAAATGGTCGCCTTGCTCTGTTCTGTGATGTAGAGTTCTCAACGGGCCTGAAAATTATTACCCGACCCGACCTGGCCCGTGGCTTTTGAAGCCCGACCCGATGTATCCCGACACATCAACATGAATTATCCGCCCGAACTCGACCGCGGCCCGACTCGGACGCGCACGCGTTCTAGTACAGTCTATTGCCGTTGCAGCGTCTATTCATTCCGGATGAAATTACAAAATAAAATGAGCACAAACTTAGAAAGGTTGACTTACTGAGTCCATCAGACAAGATCGCCAGGTCAGCATCACCGTTGCATCCAGTGCTGCTTTTGAGCTCGCGCCAATGAGTATAAAGCTCGACAGAGAACGGGAGCTCCTGTCAGGTTTTCTCACGCAGTCAGATTCTCTTTTCCTTTTCCTAAGTCTTCCGACCGCGTTTTGAAACCAGCAGGCGGGCTCCGAGTTTTGAAACAAAATAGACCTCAGCCTACAAACATAATCATATGCTTATAATAGGCATCGTGGAGGAAGATCAGTGCGTCCACAGTGGATAGACTGAGGCGTGTTCTCCTCTCTGCCAGCCACCCGCGATGGACTTTGCACGCAGCAGCCAGGACTTTCTTTACGGTGAACAGCAGCGATGATTATAATAATTTGTTTGTTTTTTTACTGGGTGGGAAAGATTAAGCCCGAGGTCCGACACCGACCCGAGTCATTTTCTTATATTTTCGGACCCGAACCCGGCCCGAACCCGCGGTCCCGTCGAGTTTGTGGGGCCGACCCGACCCGTTGAGAACTCTACTGTGATGCACGTTTGTGACTCTCCTGTTCAAACTCGTTCATCCAAATGAACAAATCTTTTCCGAAGTCTTTTGGTTCATTCAACGAGACGAAAATAAACGATTTGACTCGGAAAAGGATTGTTCATTTGATGAAACCGAGTTTGAACCCAGGAGAGTCACATAGAGACAGAGCAAGGCGAGCATTTGAGCTTTTAAAACTTAAACTTTTTTTTTTTAAATGAGCGGATCGTTTCACTTGCATAAGACCCTTATTCATCGTCTGGAATCGTTTAAAGCCCTTTGAACAGTTTGCACTGAAACTGTCTTTGGACCTTGAACCGTTTGGATTCCCATTGAAGTCCATTATATGGAGAAAAATTCTGGAATGTTTTCATCAAAAACCTTAATTTCTTTTCGACTGAAGAAAGAAAGACATGGACATCTTGGATGACATGGGGGTGAGTGAATTATCAGCAAAAGTTTTTAAAAGTGAACTACTCCTTTAAGTCGCCATTTTGCACTGCCATGTTTCTACAGTAGCCCTAAATGGACAAACTTCACTACAGAGCGCGCGTTTTGCCACTCTGTTGTTTTTCTTCTCCTTATTGGTGTTTTTAGAGGAAACTTGCACCATTACTGACGTTAAATACACACTAAGAATAAGTAGTAGTAGTAACGTTAGTAGTGAAATTTGAACCACACATATAGTTTTGGACAAGAACTGACAGAGCGTCAATCACGTCGAAAAAAGAAAACATGATGCAGCCAGACGAAGTTCGGGTCAGACGACGGCAGATCCCGGATTAACATTTGGGCTTTTCACAGAAGGTCAGATGCTGGTGCAGGAAAAATGATTTAAAAATAATGGCGAAGCTCGCCTGTTTTCTGCTGGACAGGTAAGTTAGTCCAACATTTGCAATGTAACGTTAACTGGTTTTGTTGTATATCAATGTTGAAAAATATGTCATTGGATTGTAATTTAATGTAACAGAGCAGTGTACCAATCAAGTGAGCATTAATGCTTACTTTCAGAATTTGCATAAAAAAAGTGCAACTTATTTGTTGGCATTGCTTCGCTACTGTGCACACAAAGGTAACTCAAAGGGTAAATGCGTATCGTTTTACTGAATAATTAAGTAAATATAATTTTTGTAAAGAAACCTCATTGCTTGACTGCTCAGACGACATGTTAGTCCTGTTTTGGCCACCGTAGCGGCGGGTGGTTGCAATTCGCATCTGAACCACTAGATGCCGCTAAAATCTACACACTGCACCTTTAATTACTGCAATATAAATTTTTCAATATCAAAGGCAGCGAGACACACCAGCGCTGTCTTTCAAAAAACAGGATGTGACACGATCACTGGATATGGACGTGCTTTCTCGCCTGCGGAGGCAGTGTGTATCAGCTCTGGACGCAGCCATTTATTACATGAGAAGCAGAGATGGAAGAAAGAGACACGCCTAGGTTGTAGAAGTCAGCATGTTATTGATTCAGGAAAGCAAACACTGTTATTTGTAGGGTTAATGGCTGTAATAAAATCCCAAAAATGAAAAAATAAAGGCTGTGAGGCTCCAAAAGTTAGAGTTAAGAAGGACAACCAATCAGAATTCAGGATATGATTTGTACCTGAGCGTCGGCTGATGACCTCCACTATCGAGGGGGGAAGTAGCCGATTCGGTCCGTTCCTCTCTGGGTGTCATGAATGTGGCCCTTCCAGCGTCCGTCCACATGCTGTTCGATCACCTGCCAATCACAACACACTGACGTCACACTGACATCATTCCTAATCCAGCAGTTTTTCACGTCCTTGACAACCAGTCAAAACAGAGGTTGGGAGTTCAGAGACAATGCGGGATCTGAAAGCCTTTGAAAGTTAGATAATATGACCCCAGCCTCCCACCCTAAGTCAACACTTACAGACATACAAAAGCTGCAACATTACAACAGCTCACGAAATAGAGCAGTAATCGACCTTTCTTATGTTCTGCCCACCCTTTCCTGTCAAACAATGCTGGAAATCTGCTTTGGTTAGAGTTCACAAATAAACACTTGTGAGTTTATCTTGCACGCTTTAAAAACCAAGGCGATGGAACAGACAGAAGAGAAAGAGAGAGAAAATCTGGTTCAAGTTCAAGTTTAAGTTCAGTTTAACAGGATACACAGGGGTTTGCTATAGCACTTAAGACAAGCAAACACTGATCTCGATTTAAACACCCACACGATCTTATTCCTGAATGACAATGATTCACCATACGTCTGTTAAAGCAGTTCACTTTAAAAAAAACTTTTGCTGATGATTTACTCACCCCATGTCATCCAAGATGTCCATGTCTTTCTTTCTTCAGTCGAAAAGAAATTAAGGTTTTTGACGAAAACATTCCAGGATTTTTCTCCATATAATGGACTTCAATGGGAACCAAACGGTTCAAGGTCCAAATAAGAGTTTTAGTGCAGCTTCAAAGGGCTTTAAACGACACCAGACGATGAATAATGGTCTTATCTAGCGAAACAATCGCTCATTTAAAAAATAAATAAAAAAGTTTAAGTTTTATAAGCTCAAATGCTCGCCTTACTCTGTTCTGTGATGCCCGTTCGTGAGTCTCCTGTTCGAACTCGTTCATCAAAATGAACAAATCTTTTTTCGAGTCATGACTCAAAGGGTAAAACCCTTATTTGTCGTCTTGAATCGTTTAAAGCCCTTTGAACAGTTTGCACTGAAACTGTCTTTTGGACCTTGAACTGTTTGGTTACCATTAAAGTCCATTATATGGAGAAAAAATCCTGGAAAGTTTTCATCAAAAACCTTAATTTCTTTTCAACTGAAGAAAGAAAAAGGCAGTGGACATCTTGGATGGCATGAGGGTGAGTAAATTATCAGCAAAGTTTTCTTCACAGAGAATCATTATTTCTGGCTTACAATAACTCAAATGATCACTCAAGTACTGGGGTTAAAGTTTATAGTTCGGATATAAACACTGATCAAAATAGAGTAATCATCTTTGAAAGTAAATTGGTGAGTCAAATAAAGACTTTGTCCATTATGTTGTTAGACCAGTAGGTGGCGACAAGTGACTGTTAAAAATGTATTTGTCATTGAATCACTCATTCAAGCGATTCGTTTAAAAACCGCTGATTCATCCAGTGATGTCTTTAAGAGTGAGTCGTTGAATCAGTCACTCAAACTGATTAATTTAAGTTAAATAAATATTTTAAATAGATTGCAGCAATTAACATTTTGTCAGAATTGAATGTTTTTTGTTTAGTTGTCTGTTCAGAATATTGGGAGAATCGTGATCTGGTTTGAAACAAAAAAAATCGTCTAATAAAAGTCTAACACACATTGGAGTGAACGATTTCGGACACTTTTGCATTGTTTGTGGCAGCAAATGAAAAGATTTATCTTGCACTCTTATATGGAAAATAACTTAAATTGAACAATTCAATAACAAACGAAAAAAAATGTATACCTGTATGATATCACGCTGGACTCGAACTCGACTCTCACAGTGCATTATGCGGATTGTTTAGCCACTGAGTGTACATCGGTTGTACACTCGTTATTGCATTGTGGGATTGAATAAGTGCACTATGGTTTTGGACACCACTACAAATGGCAGTCTTCTAAAATAGTGCCCTATGTAAGGGTATAGGGGGTGATTTTGGACACGGCAAATGTTGAATGAAGTCATGTGATCAGTAGTACCGTGATGACGTCGCCGGCGCGTATGGTGAGGGCCGTGGGGTCGTGCAGGTTCCAGAAGTCTTTCAGAGCTCGGACTTGAGAACTCCTGTAGCTTCTGACACACACACACACACACACACACACACATCTGTGTTGATACAACAAAACACCACAAGTTCACATAGTTCAGAGAGTTCAGACACTGGAACGATACCACAAGCATTACACTACGAGTCTAATGACACTCATCCACACCAAAATCAAAAGGAAGAATTAAAATAAGATACACACACATATACATACAGTCATTCATGTGTATTACTACAAAAATGTTTACAAAAACATTTTTCTGCATTACTGATATTACTTTTTTTTATTTAAAACATTCCTCCCCAAATGTACATTTTCAAATAAACTTTATTTATTATATAAAAAATAATATTTTTAATTTTAAAAGTATAAAAGTGTAACATTTAAACATTTACAAAGAAAAAAAGTAGGGCTGTCAAACGATTAATCACAATTAATCACATCCAAAATAAAAGTTTGTGTTAACATAATATATGTGGGTGCACTGTGTATAATTATATATATATATATATATATATATATATATATATATATATATCATATATACACATATATACATATATACATACATACACACACAAGAAATATTTATGTATATACTGTATATAGATTAATATATAATTTATATTATATATTATATTTATATATTTATATATAAATAATATTTTTTTTCCTAAATATACATACATGGGTGCACTGTCTATAAATATTTTGTGTGTATATATATATATAATATATATATATATATATATATATATATATATATATATAATATATACACACACACACACACATATATTATGTAAACACAAACTTTTATTTTGGATGCGATTAATCACGATTAATCATTTGACTGCGTTTAATCACTACATACAATGCTATGACATATATCTCAGTTGAAAATTTTAATAAATAACAATGTGTGTGTGTGTGTGTGTGTGTGTGTGTGGAATGTTTAAATTTTATATAAATATTGGATATAAATATTTGTATATTTAAAAATATTAATAATTTTTTTTAAATTTAAAAAAGTTTGCGTTTAGGTACATTATATGTATTAAAGCACATTTCCCAATATATTGCTTCATGTTTTTGCTAGTTTTACTGCTATCCTTAATAAGAATTTCTGTTTAATAATCATAAAATGCACATTATTTCTCAATTTTTCATTTTCAAATTTTCAATTTCATTTTTAAAATGATAAAAGTTTAATATTATAAAATTGATCATTTATAGTATTTATAGTATTTTTACATTTTACAATTTTTTTTTTACTTTTTTTACTTACACATTTAGGTACATTTATTTGTATTTCTTTCCTTTATTTTTATGCATATATTCCCATTATATATATTTTTTTGTGCTTTTATTTATGTTTTTTGCTTGTTTTTAAAACATTTCATTAATGAGACTTTCTGTTCAATGCTTATGAATCTAAAGACAAAAGTAATGTTCCTAAAAAATAGTTTAGCGAGATCCCGCCATTTGGACTTCTCGCGTGTGATTTCTGTGATTTTTTTCTTTCCTGCAGAAGGAATGTGCTGACACACGGACACACGGCTGGATCAATAATTAACCCCTGAGGATTGGGGAAGCGATGTGGCACACGCGGAGCAGCGCTGGTTAAAGACCCACGAGTGGCTCATTTAAACATTCGACTTCAAATATTTATTTATATCCGCCGCTACATATCGAAATAAATCAATGAAAATAAATACAATGCAAGATCACACAGAAACACTTTAATGTCAAGGGCACAAGTGTATTTATGAAGACCTGAGAGCTTTTAGTGTGGGCCGAGTCAGACACTAGACTGGTTCATTTGGTTGATGTGGAAGTGAAGTTCGAGTCTGAAATCTATCAGTACACAATTCATAACAGAACCCAAGCCAGCTATGAACTCTCAAAGACCACAATGGCACACTACTGTAAACTAGTCTGTGGTCAGTTCTGTCGTTCAGGTCAGATTGGAGAAACTGTCTGAAGAGAATCTTGATGGGACAGTTAATCGACGTTAGTTAAAGGTTCAGCATGTAATATTGACAAGCTAGCAGTTGAAATTTTAAATATTGGAGAGAGTTTGCCTCCATTCGCTCTTATGATTGGTTAAGGATAAATCCCGCCTCTTGTTTTCGATGCGCGAGAATCAGGTCTGAACGAACAAAATGACGCCTCTGATGGGAAGACTAATTAAAAGCAAGTCAAATTTTATTGATTTTTTTTTAAAACAAAAAAATCTAAATTGCGTGCTTAACGACTTTAGTGAGGGAAGGAACTACAATACATTATACAGCATAAGCCAATTAAAAATGATGATACAATTATAAAACTACTCATTTTAACTTCATGAATTACAAAGGCCATATCTATAAAGAGAATAAGTTTAGAAGGCTAAAGTCGTCCCAAAATAACATCATTGTCTACCGTCAGCACTACCGTTTCAAAAAAAGTGTTTGCGTATGAAGTTAAGTTGTGTGCGGGCCCCATCTTATGTTTCATAAATCCACGCTTTCCACAGATGTGTGGTATGCATCTGCAAATCTCTCTGGAGAAATCAGCAGGTTATATAATCCTGAGTTTAAACAGCTGCTTACTACATGGCGGCTCAAACGTCTCCCATAACCAAAGACAAACACACTCCACATACACAAATACACACACTTCAGTTCACACAACTGACCGTCCAACTGCATCTCACCTCGTAAGAGCTGCTTGATGTCTTTGCTGGCGTGGCACGCCGTGAACTGGTTGACGATATCCAGGGCTGTTTGATTGTAAGTGTTGCGGATATTTACATCAATCCCGGCCTGCCATTATAAGACACATTTATAATATTATTATTTATTACATAATATTTTTGTGGAATCCGAAAGTTCAATAGACCAGCATTTATAAATAGAAACTTTTTATAACATTCTAAATATTGACCTCGATACTTTTGAACAGTATTGCAATTAAAACATATTAATTGATATAATTCTCAACCTTAAACATAAATGCACATTTTAAACGCACCTGTAAGTCTTACAGTTAAAGGGATAGTTCACTTTGAAATTAATTTTTGGTATGTTTTATCTTACCTCAAGGGCATCCAAGATGTAGGTGTCTTTGTTTCCACAGTAGTTTCAATTTTGATATTTTTAGGTCAAACCGTTCTTGTCTATCCATATAATGGAGGTCTATGGTCACCACCTCAAAGAGCATGCACAGAGAAGTCCAAATTAAACATGATTTAATGACTCGTAAACGTAAGTACACATTGATGGCCTAAGACACGAAACGAGCGGTTTGTGTGAGAAAACTAACAGTATTTATATCGTTTCACCTCTTGTAAACACAGCCACGTCCCAAGTGAGTCTGAGGGCGCGGGCGCTTTGGTTTGCACATGCGCCAGAAGTGATATCTCGGTGCGTGTACGTCTTAGGCCATCAATGTGCACTTACATGTACGAGTCATTAAATCATGTTTAATTTGGACTTCTCTGCGCATGCTCTTTGAGGTGGTGACCATAGACCTCCATTATATGACTGACAGACAAGAATGGTTTGACCTAAAAATATAAAAATTGAAAATACTGTGGAAACAAAGACACCTACATCTTGGATGCCCTTGAGGTAAGATAAAACATACCAAAAAATAATTTCAAAGTGAACTATCCCTTTAACATGAAACAGTCACTCCTACAATGTGATTTACTTCAAAGTGAAACAGATCATTCAATGAAAATAAAAGGTAACAATTTATTTGAAGGGGTGTGAATAAGACTAACATGACACCTTCATAATCATGACATGACATATGTCTTGAATATGAAGTAGGGTTTATGCATGTTTGCGACAACTGTCATTAAGTGTCTTTCGCTCAATAATGACATTTTGAATGTAAATATGACATTGTTTAAGATGTCTTTGTCATGATAACTTGACATTAAATGAAGTTAAACTGTCATGTGGTTGGCTTTGACATTGGCTGTCATGAGGCCATTATAACTGTGTCATGAATATTCTTCGTGACCTCAACTACAGTGGTACACATTGAATTTGTCATTAAAGAGTTATAATGGCTTCATGACAGCCAATGTCAAAA
Source organism: Hybognathus amarus (assembly GCA_030378365.1). Lineage (NCBI taxonomy): Eukaryota > Metazoa > Chordata > Actinopteri > Cypriniformes > Leuciscidae > Hybognathus > Hybognathus amarus. Next base: position 83,855 of record JAQIUQ010000669.1, read on the forward strand.
CCAATCACCGACAGTTTAATGTAATGTTACCAATAAAGCTAGGTGGTTTAAGTTTGATCATTAATCTGCTATGTCATGTTTATGACAGGTTGTGTTGTTGTCTTAGTAATGTAAAGTTGACAAAGACACTGACAGGTTATGATGTATTGGTTTATGTCAAGGTATCATAACAAAGACATCTTAAACAATGTCATATTTGCATTCAAAGGGCCCTATTTTAACGATCTGAAACACAAGTGTCAAAGCGCAAAGCGCAATTAACTTTGTGGGCGGATCCCGGCGCTGTTGCTATTTTCCAGGGATAAATGCCTCTTGCCTCTTATATTTTTCCGTATAATAATGTATCATTTGCAAAAAGTAAAATGCATCTGTGTTGATGAGAGAATCATCTACAGTGTATGCGCGTTGTTCACACTCTGTATTATGGCCAAGCATACACGCTTAAAATAGCATCTGAATATACGCGGCAATGCGCCACTGACTTTAGACCAGGTTTTTTCTGGTCATTGGCGCAATTGTTTTCTGGAAGTGTAAAATAGCACCAGGGATTGTTTGCGCCGAACACACGCCTCCTTTTTGCGCCAACCCGCCCAGGAAGCGCAAGTTCATTTGTTAGTTTACCGACGTGCGTCTGTGGAGGAAAAAAGCCCGCTTTGCGCGAGTGCAAAATAGGAATGATAAATGCGTCAGTGTATAAAGTCATTTGCGCCGGGTGCAAGATAGAGCCCAAAATGTCATAAATGAGTGCATGACACTTAACCCTAAAACCGTATTCTGGACAAATGAGGGCAAATAGTTTTTATTAATTTTTTAAAAAATACTTCCCTTGATCTGAGCGGTACAAGACTTGGCTACTTTTACTAGGATTTGACTCAATTCTACAATGTTAAGTGGGTGAAAAAAAACTGCTTAATCTTGAATTTAGGTCAAAAATGGGCACCCATAGAAATGAATGTGAAAAACTGTAATTTAGAGCGTTCTAAAATAAGCCAAAATAAGACACCAGGTGACAGCAAAGTCACTTAGCTCTAAGAACTTATTGGAATAATATTTTAATATAGTGAAAAAAAAATAAATAAATAAACATAAAAATAAGCATAACTTACATAGAAAATATGGTACTTTTTGAAGTAAATAAATGCAAAAACACCCCCAAAATAAGAACAAACACCATAAATGGGTAGACAAAACTTTATCAAAGACAGTGATATAACATTTATAATAAATAAAAATTAGGATCACACCTGAGTCGTTTGTGCCCACATTTGTCCACGAATTACAGGATTAAGGGCTAAAGTGAATACGGTTTGAGGGTTAATGATAGTTGTCATAAACATGCATAAAACCTCCTTCATATTCATAACATATGTCATGTCATGATTATGAAGGTGTCATGTTAGTCTTAAGTGTTACCAACAAAAGTTATGGTGGGACTTGATTTACTGTATCATCCTTTCGGGCTTTTCTCTCAAAACAATATTCTCAAAACCAAACACATGAAAGGAAGTTACTAAGAATAGTTTAATAAGAATATTAATATGGGGAAAAAGGATGATTCGTGAGGAAAAAAGATGAACTTACGTCCAGGAGAAGCCGCACTACCTCTGTCTTCCCATAGAGGGCCGCCTCGTGGAGCGCTGTGCCGGCTTTAGTGGTTCTGTTGATGTCAATGCCGGCTTTCAGGAGAAGCCTGGAGACAGAGAGATGATGGAAACTGGATGAATGGACTGGAGGCCGTATCCTACTACTACTCAAAGAGAGGACACGACTTGCTCTTTAGCACTCTGTGTTATATTTACACACTGAAGGGCCTATAACACACATAGACTTGTGGAATTCACACACACACACACACACACGGCAGAATCAGAAACGCTCATCTGTGGGAATGCTGGATGGAATTTCACTGGGAATGCCAGGCATTGGGGGATCTGTTAGCATGACAGCCGTAGAAAACACACACACACACAAATGATGCAGTCACAACCAAACTAATGAACAAAACTGGACAAATGTCACTGTGTGAAATTCAATGTGTTTTTGGTGTGGTGATTTTTATTATAGTCTCATTACTTTGTTTATTTAAATTAAAATAAAAAAAATGTCATGATATTTTTTCAAATACAAACATTACACTTTAAATATTTATAAAATATTTTTTACAATACAAAATGAGAATGTATGGAAGCCCATCCTGACACATTTTCCATCACGCCAGAAAGAAATATGATTTACTAAAGCATGATTCACAACATAAAAAGTCAAAATTAGAACTTAAAATGTCAAAATAATAAGATTAGGATACTAAGTCACATTTCTATGATTTAAAAAAAAAAAATGTTGAAATTATGACTAGGGCTGTGCAAAAGTTAATTGCGATTAATCGCATCCAAAATAAAAGTCTGTGCTTGCATAATATATTTAAACAACTTTCTAATTTACACTCATGAGCTAGGACCCACAGAAAGTCAGATATTTTGGTTTGAAAATGTTGAGTGTCTCTCTGAGCCTACACTTCTGTATGGCAAGCCCTTTTAACATTTAAAAGCTAAGTTTGACTATTCGTAATTAACATTGTAGATATCAACAACGTCTTTCTAGTCGTAATTACATTTTGGATAGTTTGTATTATCATTTAAGATATCTGTAACGTAATTGTGACTTAGTCGAAACGACAGATAGAGTATGGCAAACCGTTTTAACATTTAATCATTTTAACCTACTAGTCTCTATTTTCATGCTACTAGTACTTATTTTTTAGATACTAGTATCTATTCCATTAAGTACTAGTACTTATTCATTAGCTACTAGTGCTTATTCTTTAGATACTAGTGCCTTTTCTTTAGATACTAGTGTTTATTCTTTAGGTAGTAGTACCTTTTTAAAGATACTAGTACTTATTCATTAGACACTAGTCCTTATTTATTAGATACTAGTACTTATTCATTAGATGCTAGTCCTTATTCATTACATACCAATGCTTATTAATTAGTTATTAGTACTTATTCATTAGATACTAGTATCTATTAAATAGATACTAGTACTTATTCATTAGACACTAGTACTTATTTCAATGGTGACTATAACTATTCTTTTGTTACTACTAGTCACATTTTTTCCATTGACTTCTATGGTGATCTGTCATTCAGATATCAACTATTCAGTTCTGACTAGTATGTTAGTATGTATTCCAATTGTGGAATACATACTAGTATGTATTCCAAAGCAGGGGTTACGTTTTTGCACGTCGTGCATGAATAACCCAAAAGGCACCCAAGGTGGCGGTGCCACCGGCTTTATATATATATATATATATATATATATATATATATATATATATATATATATATATATATATACATATAAATATAGCTGCGAGCAGCGATGGAGGCCAAAGCCGGCGTACGCCATCCCGGTGCCTTTAGGCACCGGGGTTGCGGTGCCACCGGCTTGGGCCCGACGTCGCTGCTCGCAGCTATATTTATATATATATATATATATTTTTGTTTGATTTTAGTGTTTCACCCCCACAGACGTCTCTTAAAACTGAACTCTCTTTGATACTATCTTAAAGAGTTTGATGTGATACAGGAAGTGCTGTGTGTCTTCCAGGATGACTCAAAGCATTGTTTAACTCACTCTCAAGCACACACTGATCCCAGACAGATCCCACATAGAGGTGATGATCACACATATTTAGAGAGACTGGGACACTCCTCTCCCTCGGGACGATCTAGCGGGGAACGTGAGTCAGAGAGACAGACAGAGCACTGACTTTCCCAGTCTCATCCTCTGCTGTGTGTGTACAGAGTCTGGAAGGCACGGTGGGTGTGTGTTTGATCTAAAATCACAGAAATCTACACACACTCACCTAAAGGATTATTAGGAACACATACTAATACTGTGTTTGACCCTCTTTCGCCTTCAGAACTGCCTTAATTCTATGTGGCATTGATTCAACAAGGTGCTGAAAGCATTCTTTAGAAATGTTGGCCCATATTGATAGGATAGCATCTTGCAGTTGATGGAGATTTGTGGGATGCACATCCAGGGCACGAAGCTCCTGTTCCACCACATCCCAAAGATGCTCTATTGGGTTGAGATCTGGTGACTGTGGTGTGGGGCCATTTTAGTACAGTGAACTCAATGTCATGTTCAAGAAACCAATTTGAAATGATTCGAATTTAGTGACATGGCGCATTATCCTGCTGGAAGTAGCCATCAGAGGATGGGTACATGGTGGCCATAAAGGGATGGACATGGTCAGAAACAATGCTCAGGTAGGCCATGGCATTTAAACGATGCCCAAATGGCACTAAGGGGCCTATAGTGTGCCAAGAAAACATCCCTGACACCATTACACCACCACCAGCAGCCTGCACAGTGGTAACAAAGCATGATGGATCCATGTTCTCATTCTGTTTACGCCAAATTCTGACTCTACCATCTGAATGTCTCAACAGAAATCGAGACTCATCAGACCAGGCAACATATTTCCAGTCTTCAACTGTCCAATTTTGGTGAGCTCTTGCAAATTGTAGCCTCTTTTTCCTATTTGTAGTGGAGATGAGTGGTACCCGGTGGGGTCTTCTGCTGTTGTAGCCAATCCGCCTCAAGGTTGTGCGTGTTGTGGCTTCACAAATGCTTTGCTGCATACCTCGGTTGTAACGAGTGGTTATTTCAGTCAAAGTTGCTCTTCTATCAGCTTGAATCAGTCGGCCCATTCTCCTCTGACCTCTAGAATCAACAAGGCATTTTCGCCCACAGGACTTGCTGCATACTGGATGTTTATCCCTTTTCACACCATTCTTTGTAAACCCTAGAAATGGTTGTGCATTTAATAAAATCCAATACTTCTGATCAACTGCCCTTTAAGCATTTCAGAGAGTTCAGTGTTTGTGCTTGATGCTTGTCACCTGTTGTAAAGCGCAATGTAAGCGTGTCGTAAACATGTTGCCAAGCATGAAACTCGTGTTGTAACAAAAGCGTGTCTTGAAGCACACATACACATGCTAAGAAGTGTTTTTGTGCATTGTCATGCTGATTTAGTTAGCTGTGTTAACTGTTTTGAGAGCAACTACATTCAGTTGGAGTAATGTGTCAAATCAACTGAGGAAAAACAATAATACAGAAAATGAACTTATGTTTACAGGTTTACATATCAGTTTTGAATGTGGCTCATCCCATCAGACTTTTTTATAAGGGTATCTTTTACAATGTATCAGCTTTGCTTCTACACTAACACTGAAATCAGCCAAGAATGAAATGCTGCGTCAATGCATTAAACACACAACAAGAGCGGACACACACATGCAGCTCTCCAGAGACAGGACGGCCAGACACAGCTGAGACTGATGCCTACAGATGCGCCACACACACACACACAAAAGTTATTCAAAAGCTCACCAGATGACATCCTTGTGTCCGTTGCGTGCGGCGAGATGTAGAGGAGTGTTACAGTTCGAGTCCGAAGCATCTTTCCGATTCCCTCTAATAGAGATCGCAACCATATTACTGCTCAACAACAGCTGAGCCACCTACAAGAGAGACAAAATAAATAAAAAATTATATATATTTTTTTGATAATTAAATCAATGCTGAAATACAAGAAAAAAATAATAATAATGAAAAACCTTAAAAAAATTACTCAATGTATTGTCAACTAATTAAAATAAGTACGTTTAACCCCCTGGGGACCGAAAACGCGCCCCGCGTTTTGATCGATTTTTTCACATAGCTGCACCATAGACTTAAAATACTCCATCATTAATGGTCATATAAATAAAATCAATACATGACTATAAACTATAGAGGGTCTTCTTTTTTGTGTACACTCTTATTAATATCAAAACCTTGTGTTTTTGTAAAATAAATAAATTTAAACAGGGTGCGCTTTCAGCTCACTCTGTCTCCGCAAAAATCTTTCTGAAACGCGTCCGAAAAAAGAGCTGTAACTCATTAAATACTTGTCACAGAGACACGAAAGATCTCTCTTTATGAAGCTGAGATTCTCTTCTTTTAAATGAAGTCATTTATATAAAAAGCAACTATTCTCAGTTGATGTAATCTCTATGAAAGAGAGAGATGTCAGTATTTTCCCTTTCACCTCATTACAGCGAATGAGGTGCTAATGTGACCCCGCCCACTGAGAGCGCATGCTATTCAAACACTAATGTTGAGACAAGCATACAGTTTATTACGGATCTAACCTCGTCCTAACCTTTTTCAAAACCGTCTTGCTGTGCAGTGAGGAGATCCTGAGGAAAAACTTACCTCAGATACAGTTTCATTTTAGAAGCACGGATTCAGCTGATGCAGTAAGTCATTTATTATAAGTGATTTGTTCTAATCGCGTTAGTGTCTGTATCTGTAAACTGCACAAAGACCGAAATATCAAATGTGTGTCTGATAGGAAGAAATAGCCGAATTCACAGACGCGTGCGCTGTGCGCTAATTCACTTTCGCTTTTATTGGAACAAGAATCGCATGTGACATCCACATCCTTACATTAGTCAGGATAACATTAGTTATCTGTATAACCAAAAAGAGTGTTTAAATATGATTCAGGGTGTGTGAACGGACGTACAACGATTCATTTAGTTAGACTGTTAGAGAGTATGAAGAGTTCAGATGAGATATGAAGAGTTCAGATGCAAAATCCTCTAAGTGCCATTTGAAATTTTCTTCTAGAATGATCATTTTTATCAAGCTTGTATATATAAGTTCAGTAATTTCACTTAAATTGCAATGAAGACTACCTATTAATTGTCATTTAAGTGAATATATATATATATATATATATATATATATATATATATATATATATATATATATATATATACACACACACACATATATATATGTGTGTGTGTGTTGTCCTTTCAATTTTTTCTTGTCTGAATCACCTGAATGAAAGGCTCATTATTATGCGTGTCTTTGTCTCTCAGGTGAGAGTCACCTAATTATTCATGATGGGGCTGGCCTATTCACAAAAAAATGTTTTTCACAATATAACCCAATTCACAGTTTTATGTGAACGATTAGGAGGATGATTTTCAGATCATTGTGAAGAAAAAACCCTAGGCAACAACATCAATTAGTCAAAAGTCTTGTGGACGCATATTTAGTATGTGTTTTGTGGCCTTATTTCAGAAACTTTCATTTTAAGTTTTTACAATAACCACGCATAAACAATATTCTCTCAAAAATACAAACATGTACAAACATGTTGCCCATACATCATGGTAGCCCTGTTTCTGCTAAATATAGTGTAATTTCACCTGTGCCATTAATATGTTTATAAGCAGCTGAAAAAAACACAGATGTCAGGGCATGTCAGAACATCTCAAGGACCCCAAATACACCTTGGTCCCCAGGGGGTTAATATTGTAGTTCTAAATTACTAAAACTGAAATAAAAAAATGAATGAATAAAATCCAAATATAAATATTTAAAAATTTACTAAATGAAACTTTAAAATAAAATTCTAAATATGAATAAACACAATAACAGTGTATAAATAACAACTAAAATAACATTTTTTACACAACAAAGTATTTGATTGTATTTGATAAAACTACTTTTATTATTTACACATTTTGCACTGTTCTCAATAGCTCTCATTCCTAAAGCACAAGCAAAACAAATTCTTAAACAAAACAATTCTAACATAAACTGTGGCATTAAACGTAATAAATGTATAAATAAATAAATGTACGTTGTTTCCGAGGACTATAGTATGTGAAAAATATAATGCCAAAAGAGTATTATGTCTGAATTAACACAACAGTACTCATAAAAGACTTACGGCGGGATCCTGACGTGTGCATTTGACGGACACTTTGCTATCCCATGAGGCCACTGGGAGAGGATTTGTGAATGGAAGAGAAGTGATGCAACCGGTAGTGTTCCGTAAGTGATGTAAACAATACCTAATTTTTTATACTAAAACTGAATTTGGAGAAAAATTATTGGGACGAAAGTGTCTAATAAAAATAGGTGTTAAGAAGAGATTAAAATGTGGTTATAAGAACACACACACCCACGAGCAGAGGTCCCACAGGTGCGGATGAGCTCATGCTAATGTGTCCCAGAGACCAATAACACCCAAAAACATCTGGGCCACAAACTGATAGAGCTGAGGAGACGTTTCAGTTGATTTCTGGATTTGAGCATCACTCAAAGCGTCAGGCTTGTATTGCACTGGGGATTATGGGATACTGTGGAGTGAAGTGGAGCATGCATGGAAAAAACAGTTTAAAAAGTAAAAGCTTCTTTGAGCAAAATTAACAATTTGGTAATCATTTATTTGATAGTTTTCATGACAAAAATGCAGAAAACAGTACTTATAAAGTTATAAGTATTATAAAGTTACACATATTGAGTAGATATACTACACTTTTGACAGCTTGTTAGATTTCGAACTTCATTGAGACACGCATTGAAAGCAATCGTTTGTCATGTTGAAGATGCTGTGCATTGAGAAAGACTTGATCCAGTTGCTTCAGCCGCACCCTGATACCTCAATACAGCAGCTGATTAAATACCACACACACACACACTACCCTTAAAGTAACACCTCCAAAAGGCCTGAATACACAGCTGAACTGAAATCAAACACCACTGGGCATGTGTGTGCGAGAACTTGTCAAACTGAGCTCTGAGCTCTTATTCACCAAGAGAAACGAATGACACACAAAAATCACACACAATCACAGTCAGGGCAGAAAGAGAGAAGAGGGAGATGAATTTGATTGCGTGCACACAGGCATCACCACGTTATGATGCTCTCTTCTCATTGAAACTGTCAATTTATATCCTGCATGTACCATTTTTTTGTTAATAATTTACAGAATGTAAATAATGAGTAGCACATAGTCAATCCCTCACCCAAAACATGTTTTTGTCTTACCCTGGTTCACTTTGATAGAACTGTTGTTTGTGTTTTAAACCTGTCGGGACAGTTTTCGCATGCATGTCACTCGCCCATCCATGTGTAGTCATTTCCATAAATAGAGAAAAGTTTGACGTGTGTATGGTGTGCGAGTGGCATAGGTTAGGGCCAGATTTACAAAACGGAGCAAATTAGTGTGAGCGTAATCTCATAAAAGCACTGATGGCAGTGGAAAGTAAATGAGCTTGATCTACTGACGATGTGGAAATTAAAGAACAGCCGCATCATTTCCATCGTGACCAACGCAATCTACCAAGAGCAGCGCAAATTAGCGTCTGGTTTAAGACGTGCTTTTTTGGGGCGGTAAATAATGGAGCAAACACCAGTACATTGACAAGCGCAAACCTTAATAAATCACCTTTAAATACTGTCCTCCCACACATTTTGCGCATGAAAGTGAAACTCCTTCAAATGCGTATGCATTAAAGGTTCAAATACCTAAGATTGCATATCACTAGAGGGCGCTACATTCAAAACAACAACAACGGCTTTTGCTTAGATGACGACGTGGAGGAACGCGGAATGATGAGAACTGTTGTTTTCAACTCCACCGTGGATAAATCAGTCAGACGGGAATCGAAAATTAGTTGTCATGGATGAGGTAAAGTTCGACTTTCTATAAATGTTGCGTTTAATGACATGCTTGTTTTTCATTAAACTGAAATAGCCGCAAGAAAAGTCAGGTTTAAAAGTAAATTAGTTATCACAGATGTTACTGTACGAGTCACTGGACGAAGCTATGGTGGAGAGGGTTTGAAGTCAAATCGTTGCTAATGTATCCTGACTTCGCCCTATGCTGCAATATGCATTTAGTTTTGTATTCATTTACAGAAATCAGCTGCTTGACAATTACTGATGTTATTAGATTTTTCAGGTGATATTCTCAATTCAGTGAACAGATGTTCTGATGTAAAATTTTCAGACTGCAGACTCAGCAACGATTGTATTTAATTGTACAGTACAATCATAACATAGAACAGACATTATCTTCCTTTCATGATGAGAAAGTGCGCGTCCCGGTGTGCCGATACTGGACTTTGTCCTAGACGTGGCGCGGCTCTTCTCGTCCGGTGTGCGATACTGGACTTTGTCCTAGACGTGGCGTGGCTCTCTCGTCCGGTGTGCGATACTGGACTTTGTCCTAGACGTGGCGCGGCTCTTCTCGTCCGGTGTGCGATACTGGACTTTGTCCTAGACGTGGCGCGGCTCTTCTCGTCCGGTGTGCGATACTGGACTTTGTCCTAGACGTGGCGTGGCTCTTCTCGTCCGGTGTGCGATACTGGACTTTGTCCTAGACGTGGCGTGGCTCTTCTCGTCCGGTGTGCGATACTGGACTTTGTCCTAGACGTGGCGCGGCTCTTCTCGTCCGGTGTGCGATACTGGACTTTGTCCTAGACGTGGCGCGGCTCTTCTCGTCCGGTGTGCTATACTGGACTTTGTCCTGAGACGTGGCGCGGCTCTTCTCGTCCGATGTGCGACCCCTTTACAGCCAACAGTTCACATTCCGAGAATAATTGAAAAGAATAATGCACCAGAATGTGCACCATTCCATTACAAATGCGCAAAACAAGCTGACTTTTGTTGCTTGATAGACGCAAACGCACAACTACAACTTCCGCATTTGTCCAGGACTACACGTAGTACGAGCGGAAACTGAGGTAACGCAGATATGACGCGAATTGACTGGCGACTCCCAGCTCACCCCTGCTCACACGCCCCGTTTCCTTGGTTAAAATCTCAATTTACTCGCATTTTAAACATAGCTTGAAACATTTGGAATATTGTAAGTTATCATCTTAACTAAATATATAACACAGGCATTGTGATTTTGGGATATTTTAATGCAAAAACCTTAGCTATTGTACCTTTAAGGTCAGAGGTTAAATAGGACCCTGTCCACATCTTTTCAGTGCTCATTTTTCACTGAGTGCGCCAAAGGAGGATTTAGCTGTTAGTAAATCTGGCCCTAAATCTTCACCCGTTAAAAACAAACGCCAAACAGAGGAGCGTCTGCTAGAGATTCGAGACAGAGCTCGTAATAAAACAAGAATCAACATATGCTTGGTTTTGGAGACAGCGAGAACTGTGGGGTTTGAAATGTTGTGAAAGCAATCCAGGGATGATGGTGTTTATTTATTTTTATTGAACAGATAAACTGCAGATCTCTTCATCGTATAGCATTATTGTGAAGGGTCATTTCATTATGGTTGTTGTGTTGGAACTTAATTAAAGGAAGTGCGGTGTCCATTAATGGGTAAAGCTACAGTAACGACTTCAGCTAGTCAGCTTGAGATCCTTTCCGTTATATATCTCTTAAGCCTAGAGGTGAATGTTTTATAAGCAGTGGATTAATCATATTCATCCGCACAGACACACACAGCCAAAGCACATCCAAAACAATGTTCTTCCACAAAATGCATGAAGTTTTGTCTTTTAACCTGTAGATACTCTAAATTAGGGATGGGTGATATGGATTTAAAAACATATCATGATATTTTCTGGCATTTATTGCGCTAACAATATCAATGACGATATAAATATAATACCATATTCACCACTGTTTTCGGCTACAAGTAGGGTTGGGTATCGAGAATCGAGTATCGATTGGAACTGGGACTAACTTTTCGCTTTTCCGGAATCGTTCAAAAGTTAAAATTTCGATTCCTAGTTTCGAATATTCACAGTCCGTCGACCGGAAGAAGAAACCGCTGAACAACACCAACGAAGAAACATCTACCGGAAGAATTGGCCTAACCGCGCGAGTTCGAACATGAGTAGCTTACGTCTGCGGTCCAAAGTGTGGCTTCACTTTTCTAAAAATAACGAAATCTCGGCAAAATGCAACATTTGTGACAAAATGAGTATTTGTGACAGAAGGAGTATTTCCTTCAGAAAGACTGTTGGTTAGCAAGGTTAGCTAAACTTTTTTGACCCTGCCTCTTAAAAGAATCGGAATCGAGAATCGTTCAGGAACCGGAATCGAAACAAGGAATCGGAATCAGAATCGTTCAAATTCAAACGATACCCAACCCTAGCTACAAGTGATAGCTGCATACAGAGTAAAATGTACCCTTCATCAAATAGGCTCCAATAAAATACCAATTACTGTACATAATATAATAATAATAATAAAAAAACAGTAAAAATTCAAACACCATCCCTTACAGAAATGGAAAAGTTGCATATATACGTTTCTTCTTTAAAAGTGCAGATAATGTTTAAATAGTGCAACTACATTAAAAAAAAACATCACACAGTAATAGTTTAAAAAGGAAAAAAAAATAACAACGAATCGCCGCCATGCGCGTGAGCTGCAAATGGGTCCCGTCATAGGCTTTATCATTATTATCGTGGGAAGACTCACACCGAACGTGAATCTTATTATTTGCGCGAGTAGATTACATACAAAGTCAATGCAAAGACGCAAATAGACGCATCATTCGCACCGGGCGTTGCGAATGATGCGAATTGGGTGACCAAACTTCCGCGCAAGTTGAAAAATTTTAACGCGAGCGAATGTTCAAGCATCTAACTAGACGCGATAGACGCGTATTTGACGCTTTATTCGCGTTCGGTGTGAACACACCATAAGGCTGTGTGTCCACCAAAGCGGTTTTCCACGCACCTGGCGTATGTTTTCAATTGTATTCAATGGGAGCGCCGCATTTTTTAAACGCCATGAGCGTAACGAGGTGCTGAGCGTTTTTTCACGCTGAAGCGCCGAGCGCACAGCGTTTTTACAGGTCGCCGAGAGTTGAAAAATGTTCAACTTTGGATAAAACGAAGCGTTCATCACCGTCACTTCTCACCCAGCCGTCCAATCACAGTGGAGGAGGGGCGGGACTAAACCACTGACCAACTGTCACAACATTCTTTCTGTACAACGACTTCAACCAACAGAGATAACCCAACAAAATGGATGAAAAATACATTTTTAGTATGAAACAAATTATCTGCAAAATCAGTTTCAAGTAAACTGTGCTGCGGATATTCTATATCATAGCAACGAAACGTCTCAACGGAAAATGCCAAAACGCTCTCAAGCGCCCAAAGCACGGCGTCTTCTGCAGAGCGTCTAGCGTTTTCATCTGGCTAATTACGGTGTGGTGGACACACGGCCTAATTCTTATCGTAAGGACAATTTTTACCATTATATCGCAAACACTAATATATCGCCCATCCCTACTCTAAATTCTTTCAGTACTTAAAGTTTATAAATTATTTATTAAAACTTATATCAGAACCTCAAGTAAAACACATGGTTTTTATGTTTATTTTATGATTATGTAGTAGAATCAAGGCAGAATCGTATTTGAAACAAAACAAATCTCAATTTGTCCAGAATCGTGCAGCTCTACTGGACATGTTCTTATCAACCGCACATCAGATAACAGGATTTATGAGATCACAGTAGTCATAGCGACAGTGATGTAACAGATGACATCCCACATAAAGAATGCTCATAAACAAGCCAGAAATGACCAGAGATGAGATGACTGACCTTCACCCGGCCAAACTCGCAGGCCAGATCCAGAGGAGTCTTCTTAGGCTTGTTTAGCACACATGGGTTCGACTGGTGCTGCAACAACATCTCAGACTGATAAACAGAAAGAGATAAACTTGTTACAAGAGACAGAAAAATAATCATAATCATAAAAACAGGCAGATTATCTTTATCCCTCACTAATACTGTACATACACACAAAAAGAAAAACAAAACAATCTGGGGTGACTTGTTGATGTCACAGCGCAGATATCATATTTCTTTGCATTTCAGTGAGCTGATGTCAGATGATCTGCAGGTGCGGTCTCCAACAACACTGCTTCTCAAAACAGGGATGGACTGGACAGTTTTCTCTGTAGGGCGGACTGGCTTATAGAAGCAGATTTTTAAACAAAGTAATTAGGGAAAGATTTTCAATAGAAAAAACATTGAACAATGTCAGGCCGGCCCATTTATGCTAGAGTGATCCCTTACAGGAACAAACATATATGGGAATATAATGCAAAATATAACGCGATACATTTCCATATATGGGAAACTAGTGCTTATATTTCTTAATATACTGCAATATATGCATTGGGCAATGTATGGCTATATATTAATACATATCAAATATAAAAAAAAAAACATTACATGTAATATTCAAAATGTTTTATCCTTTATGGTGTATATATATTGCACATACACGTTCCAATGTAAATGTATGTTCACACATTCACATAATGTGATTCAACAGATTTCTAGTTCCCAGAAATCCGACTGTTGAAGGAAAGCAAATGTTAAAATTAAGTGTGTTATTTAATGTGCAATAGCTGTGCACTCCTCAGTACAGTGATAGTCTCTTGGTTAAATACTTGGTGTGCTTGTGCTTTTGTTAACTAGCTTGAAAATGAGACATTTATAATGTAAATAATTAAAAATTAGACATAATATATTTCTCTATATATGTGTGTTTATTTTGCTTGAGTAAACATATCTGCAATATATTACACATGCAGTACCATATCTGATCACATATACATCTATATATTATGAACTGTTTTAGTGAATACAAAAATGTCATACATTATGATATATTGATCCTTCAAATATGGGTAATGTAACTGTTTTGAAGCCTCTGATGGCGGCTAATGGATACGCACCACCTCGTAGTGTCCGTACTCAGCGGCCAGATGCAGTGGGATCTGCCCGTCGTGAGACGCGCTGTTAACCGCGGCCCCTGATCTCAGGAGCATGAGCACCGAGTCAGCTTTACCCTGCCATGCTGCGTAATGCAGCGGCCGCATCCCTGCAGAACAAAACACAACAAATCAACCTCTAACTCAGAGTTCTGTGAGCAATTCGCACATTTTGTGTTTCAATTCATGTGTTGAGACTCGTTCACACCAAAGATGATGACCATAATGATACTGATAAAGCCCTATCTTGCACCCAGCGGAAATGACTTTGTTCCCGTATCGCATGTACCGCAAAGTGGACATTTCCCTCCACAGACGCACGTCGGTAAACTAGGAAATGAACTGTGCGCTCCCTGGGCGGGTCGGCGCAAAAAAGAGAGTGAGTTTCAGTAACTAGTAAATTAAAACTAGTAAATTCAGTGGCGCGTTGCGCGTACATTCAGATGCTATTTTAAGCGTGCATGCTTGGCCATAATACAGAGTGTGAACAACGCGCATACACTGTAGATGATTCTCTCTTCTACACAGATGCATTTTACTTTTTGTAAATGATACAATATTATAAGGAAAAATGTTGTGTCCATGACGATGGGAAAAATAGGCATAAAGTTTACCCAAATTAACATAATGTTTAACTGAAGCTAATTTGGGTGGGTTTGTCCCATTCCCAATGTCACTTCTCTTTTCTTTTTACGGCCCTGACTAGAACATTCGATCTCCTCAGCTGTGAACCGATTGAAGCACGCCGGTAAATGTGGCGTTATAATAGTATTGCGCCACGGAACAAGCGCAACTCGTTCATTACGCTCTTAAATGGAATGTTGGATGACGCTCTGATTGGTTTATTTCACGTTACGCCCCATTACACCTATGAATAATGAAGCTACTTCAGACCAACCCCTTTTAGATTTGCGTCGAGTGCAAGAGTCATTTATCCCGCTGGTTAAATAGCAACAGCACCCATGACCCGCCCACAAAGTTACTTTCGCTTTGCCAATTGATACTTGCGTTTCAGATTGTTAAAACAGGGCCCCTGGTTTAGAAATGGCTCTAAATGTTAAAGAACAGCCACAACTAAAACAATAACAAATTACAACACACTGAAGTAATGTCATTGGAATCGCATTCCCAATGTTTGTTTTTTTTTCAAGCTGATGAGTGATAAAAACGTCGACAGCCAATCAGAGTCCATCCTGAGCGTGAGAATTTAAAGTGACAGACTACAAAACTGCAAAACAATATTGTTCGTTGTTGTGGATGCTAAAGATGGTATGCAACATGACTGGATTTAATGGGGAAAACTGTGAAAATGTGAGTAAAACAAACGATTATCAGTTTAAACTAAAGGTTGAATTCTAGATATACACTGTAAAAATAGGCTACACTTTATATCGATAGTCACTTTAGACATTCTACTAACTATAAGTAACTTTTCCACTACATGTCAACTAAGGCTCAATCCCAATTTACCCTTTGGCCCTACCCCTTAGCCCTACCCCTCCGTTTTGCGCGTTCACGTCTAGGGGTAGGGTGTCCCGAATTCTTGTTGTCCAGTCTTGGATTTTGAGTCCGGACTCGAGACCGTTTTTCTATGGTCTCGGACTTGTCTCGGACTCGCTGGTATTCGGACTCGGACTTGTCTCGTGTCTCCGGCCACTTGTCTTGCCAAAATGGCGTTTGGTCTCGACTCTAAGTCCAACATTTTTGTATGTGTGTTCATTTATTACTAGCCTATCAGGGTAACGTTAACGTTAGAAATGCCAAAATTAACCGACCAAGTGCTCACTACAACGGGGCGCGTCTTCTCATGCTGTTACTATAGTTACTGGGTGTTGCGCACAATTCTAATACCCGCAGGTCTCCCATTTATAATGCGGGATATTCCGACCCGCAATCGTAATTCACACAGATTATAAAATCAAATCATTCTTTTAATAACTATCTGCCAGACGCAATTTCACAAACTGTGTGAGTGTTCAGCGGTGCCGCGTCTTCTCTTCTCTCAAAATGTGTTGTGGAAGGCAAGCATCAAGCGCTGCCGCGATAATACACAATCGTGTTCAGGAGTCGGGACATGACGGAATATTCACTTGCACATCGGGCCAGTAGTGCATCGTGAATAAAGTTTACATTTGCACGTCTTTTTAAGTCTTACCAGTTAAAACATTCAAGCGATTTTAAACTAATCAGTGCTCGCGCGCTCTCTGGGATGATTTCTGCGCACATTCATAGAAAATCCGCCTCAAGAACAGCTGGCCAGTAAGAAAAGTTATTTTTCACGGATTAGTTATATTGCTTTAACACTTAAAACAGTGATCAATTTTGGTCTTTGTGAGTATACTCTAAACATAGTCGGTTTTGTCTTTAATAAGCATAAAACGCATGCCAGTATAATGAACACAGGATCCGTGCACTAGCTCTTAGAGTGGCAGCAACCATATGTGACGGTCATTAATTTTGTCATCAAAACAAGAAAAGAGAGCTTTAAGTTAAAGGAATCAGGATTGATAGCCTATGTGTTTAATTTATTTAGGACTAAAATACTATCCAGTGTAATTTTCCATTTGATTACTTTATTCAGTTTCTGTCTATAAATACTAGTGTTATATCTATTCAAAAACTTCTTTTTATTTGTCTTTATTTGTATCTATTGTATTTATTTGTGCAACTTTTTTCAATTTAATTGAACAATTTAAATCAAGCCTTGTGTTGTGTAAATTCTTAACAACATTACCCCATTGTAAAAAATGCAACGAGCACAAACATTTAGGCAACATAAATTTAATAATTTTGTTTGGCAAAAACGAAATTCAGGCCCTGAAGACTTTTTTTTCCTGTCCTGGACTCTGGTCTTGACTCTGGACTTTAACCTTTTTGGACTCCGGTCTTGACTTGGACTTCGAAACCTTTTTGGACTCTGATCTCGACTTGACTCAACTAGTCCTGGTCTTGGACTTCGAACAAAGGTGGTCTCTGACTACAGCCCTGACGGCAGAGCTATTCGCTGACGACTGATGACGTATCGGGTTCATGAAGGGTTGTTCCATTTCGTAGGGCACACTTCAGCCCCTTGGCCCTTATAACTCCATTTTAAGGGCCAAAGGGGTACACTCGAAAACAAAGGGGTAGGGCCAAGGGGTGAATTGGGATTCAGCCTAAGTGTCATTAGAGTATTAGTTAGTAGGCTGTACTAGACTGTTAGTAGACCGTTAGGTTAGGGTTATGTGTTAGGGTTCAGGTTAGGAAACAAGTTGATCGTTTAGTTGCTAAGTTACTTAGTCAGTTGAATGTCTGTTGGGGGACCAACAAAATAAAGTGTTAGCAGATATTAAGCAGACAGTCTACTAATACTCTAATGATAGTTAGTTGACATGTAGCGCAAAGTTACTTATAGTTAGTTGAATGTCTAAAGTGGACTATCGAAATAAAGTGTTAGCTAAAAATATATTGTTGGTTTAACTTAAAAAAATTAAGACACGGTTGCTTAAAATTTTAAGTTCACTGTAATGTAAAAATTGAGTTAATACAATGAAGAAGATTGACTTAATCATCAGAAACTCAAAATAGTATGTTATCTGAATGTACCGGTACATAAATTATTTAAGTTGATTTGACAGAAGAAAAATGTTATGATTACAAATCATGAAAATATTTTTTACAGTGTAGTTGGACCAAACGCAAAACTTCCGCAAAGAAATAACTTTCCTAGCAAGTGTATAGCGCTGCTGACTTTAATATCCCATGATAAGCCTGTGTGAGCCTATTTTATCTGGGTTATCCTAGTTATATGGGAATAACATACCACTGAATGGTACGATTGACCAATCAGAGTCAAGTATTCCACATAGTCATGTAAAAATGTATCGTCCTAATATTGTTCCGTCCTATAACTTGTATAGATTTTATAAAAATTGTAAGTCAATACAATATATAAGAATTTACCCCAAAATGCATATTGACCCAAAATGATAACTGCAAATCTAAGATCCGCTGCTTGGAGTCCAGTTGTTTCTGTGAATTGCAGCGATCCATTTGCTTCTCTTTCCTGTAGCTTTCGGCAGTCTGTAAAAATGTCAAATCTCAAAGCTAGTTCCCATTTTAGAAGTGTTTTGTGTGTTTGTTCGCGGCATTCACTGCTGAAAACCAATATTGCCGCTCAGTGGGCGTAACCACAGTCCCTCCATCCGACAGTGACGGCACATGCAGAGGTCTTCAACCCTACTCCTGGAGGCCCACTGCCCTGCAGAGTCTATATCAGAACTGCTTCACTCTGTGATTTTCAAGTGATCCTGAAGAGCTTGACTAGCTGATTCAGGTGTGTTTGATTAGGGTTGGAGTAAGCCTCCAGGAGCAGAGTTGAAGACCTATGCTCTATAGTTATCTTTATTTGGTAGTCATCATTCTCTGGTGTTAATGAGGAGGCTGTTCTAACCGTTGCTATCCTTGATGTCCACCACGGCCTGAGCCTCCAACAGCAGGGAGAGCAACTCCGTCGTGCCTGTGAGAGCAGCATGATGCAACGCTGAAAACCTGAGTGGAGGAGAAAAAAGCAGAAAACTTTAAAAAAGAGATGGAGTGAGAGTTGTCAAAAGCACACAAAAAACTAAGAAACAGTACTTTTGGGAAAGATGTAGGCTACAGCCAAATATGAAAGAATCCACTCAATAACTTGAATCAGCTTAATTTGATCCCAAAGCTCACAGTTACACACTCGAGGCCATGTGTGGTCATAAAGAGAATGGAAAATAAAAAACTCCAGTACATGTGAGATTGCCAACAAACCAATGTCTAGTAAAAGTGCTTCGTATTGCTCAAGCTGTGGCACAATTAGAGACTGAAAGCCTGAAATTTACAAGCCTTCACGAGACAACCAAAAAAAGCATCAGCACGACAAAGGGGAGATATGTTCAATTCAGCACAATCTCAGGCAATAAAAACTGTGTCCTCTGGGCACAGACGCCCTTGTATGATCTGATGTTTACTGAAATGTACTGACAAATTGAAATGCTACTTGTCTGGGGCGGATGTATTTTGCTAGGACATGCCGAAACCAAAGCAAGACCTCTAACAGAAGCTGTCTTCAACCACCCCTCCTCAAACACTTCAGACGTCCCTATGTAATCTCCTGAATCCTCGTCTCTGTGAAGTCCTCACCCACAGCCATTACTGCACACATATCACTTTTAGAAGGGGAAGCTGTCACTTGAGGCACAAGTGGCCTCATAAAGAATGAGCCGAGTTTGATTTGGCAAGTACAACATTACTGTAGTGCTTTTGGAATAAACGATGCACCGGTGGCTGAATAGCCTACATATCCTCCTTAATATCTTTAAATGTCAAGTCACAGCTTGGCTGTCATTATTACAACAATGACCTGTTGCTATTATGCCTGAGAGATAAGGTCTGTTGCCAGATTTCACAGAAAATGGCATAGTGTATAATGAGCTCAAACTCTGATGTTTTAGCTTGTTTAATATTTTAAGCTGATTTTAGAACACATTTTTGTCATTTGTCATGCTTCTTCCAGGAACAAGGTGCCCATTTCTGAGTTTATTGTGTTCGGAATTACTTGAAAGTCTGGTTGCGTGTGATCCTCAGTTATTTAAGCCCCATGCGACCTGTATCTGATCTTTTTCATGACAGTCTGAATGACTCAGATCCGGTCTTTTCAAATGCGACCCAGGCCACTTGGGTATGTGGTCCAAATCCGATATGGATCCGATCTTTTGAAATGGATTTCAATCTGAACTGCCAGGTCGCCTGTATATACGCCTGGAAATACCTTTCTTACATACAGCTCCTTTAACATTGCTAAACGAGCTCCACTGTTAGCTACTTCCGCAAATAACAAGTGACATTGTTGACCATTGAGTTCTCTTCTGCGCATGCGGGTCACTACTGAGCCATTTCACGTTCATGTTCACACAGGAGATCAGAAAAGGCTGCATATATTTGGATTTTTTTTTTCATAAAATCAGAATTGAGCATTAAAGGAGTTGTATGCAAGATTGTGGCCAAAAATGGTACTGCAATCACTTTCAAATAAGGGTGTATCCCCTCCTTCCCCCTTGAAAAGGTTGCCAGATATGCTGCAGAATCCAGCAGGAACGTAGGCTGCTACAAGAAGCTTCCAATGGCAAGTGACGAGTCCTACACAGTGAGTTTTTCTGTTAGTTATTTCGGATTTTGTCACAAAGTATTTTGGATTCATATCAAGTTTTTTTTTTGGTTTCGCAACATTAGACTTTTTTATTCTGACACGTTTGTATCTGCAGCTGTGGTAACTAGAGAAGAGCTGGCAACCCCAATGCCGCAACACTACTGACTCTGTGATTGGTAGATTGGTGGAGGGTGGAGCATCATAACAAAACACAACATCAACATCAGTTGAGGGCTGCAACTTCACTTTTAAATGACAATATCCTGGCCGGACTACTGTTGTCAGTGATATAAGTATTTGAAATTAACATGATTTCTTAATGTCTAGTGACATATCAGGGAAAATGTATGATTAATTGAAATACATTTCTTGCATACAGCTCCTTTAAGCCCTGGAGTGTGAACTCAGCCTTAGTGTATGATGCCCAGTTATTCTTTGTAAGTATTTATACAATCTGCAAGTGTATGATGATGTATGGTGTTTTAAAATCTGTTCAGTGAAGTCATGTGGTGTATTCCAGGCAGCATTGCACTGGAAAGTGAACCTCATGAAGGACCCTTTCGGGACACTTTAAGCGACTCAACTTACAACTGATTGCATTTTGGGATTCTTTGCAAAGAATATATGAAATATTGCTTTAGAAATTTACCTAAATAAGGCATCTTAAAAGGCAGGGCAATCATGCTGCTGATCTTTGGGAACAGACTTTAATGTTCGGAGTGCCAACAAAGCCTTAAAAATCAGCCTACATGGTCAGCTCGCAAGCTTTTAGAAGTCTTGGACAAGGACAAATCCTACATTTCTAGAAGCCTGCAGCATCAGTCTGGAAACATTGCCTAGAACCCACAACATGCCTGACTTATCTTATCAAGAATAATCGAGGAACATCTTATGCGGTTTACTTTGCAATGCATATATTTTGGCCCAACATTTAACTAAAAGTAAAGGATCAGATGCTTTTACTCAATAAGAAACCAATGGGCCAAAGGAGCCATTCATTTCCTGAACCCATGACCTCAGACAAGCTTCTTGGAGCAGACAGTTGTTTATATCAGATTTGAAATTGAACAGTACAGACAAGTAGAGTGGAAATGGATCAGACTGGGTAAATATGATGGCTAAAGTTGATTATTTTCACGAACACACTGAGACTCCAGCTGAGGGAAAACACTTTGCCGACTGTGCCTTTGAAGAGATGAATCTTTGCACGGCCTTTCTACCCTTTGAATCACAACCTGGTGTCAACCTCTCACAGTGTGTTGAATCACACATGGACACAGTTTGCCATGCTTAGCGGAAACGCTCAGATGTACCGCCGGGCGTTCTCGACACTCATGAGAAATGGTGTGACAGCTGCGAAGGTTTTAATATTAATAATTCCTTCTAAGGTTGAAGTGGTTATGAAAGGGGGTGATGTGGCATAGTGGTTAAAAACTCAGGACTAGAAACCACAAGTTTGCTGGCACGGCTCCTGCTCCAAAGGGGCAATCCCTGTACCAAATTACACATTGAATCTTTGCATGAAAGTCCCAGATAAAACATTCCACTGGTTTTGGTATTTTACTAATAAAAGATTCTATTAAAGTAGAGTTCATGTAAGGGTTAATACCCTTTGAGGTGTCCATTGTCTGAGGTATTAATGGATCGACGGCGAGGCGTGCACATCGAACGGTTGTCTTCGCTGATGTCCATTAATACCTAGACAATGGACACCTTGTTGGCCATTAACCCGGTTAATACCATGGTCACTTGCCAAATAACACATTTTTAAAACATTAGTTTATATTTCAATTAGTTTTACAATCGAAATCTAAAGTGTTTACAAACAATAACTTGGTTTCCCTGGTTATGCCTGATATTTATAGTCAGTTTAGCTAACTTAGGAGCCAGAAATATTACTTTTTTTTCATGTACGTTAGGCTTGTCTAGCCATGGGTGTTACACTTTCGTTTTTTTTTTTTAACCTATAATTAAAACACACAAGTAGGCGTATGTTTTTTGTTGTTTTTTTGTAACGGCTAACTAGTTTATTTTGGATAATTAAACTTAAACTTAACGGATACTTAAACTGCCAGTTGCTATGGTTACTCACAGCTGATGTAGCCAGCCCATTTATTGATTAATTTCGAATGGTAAACAGTCAGTTTCACCAGAACTCCTTTACTAGGAGTCCTATATCACTTTTTAATGGACACCCTGCAGCCAATCAGAATCGAGTATTCACCCAAACCATGGTACAAACACAATTATTACACTAAAATACCCACAGTCTGAGAACATTCCACAGCACTACAACAAGAGGGCAGGTTAAGGCAGGAAAT
The DNA here is from genome assembly GCA_030378365.1 of Hybognathus amarus. Taxonomy (NCBI): domain Eukaryota; kingdom Metazoa; phylum Chordata; class Actinopteri; order Cypriniformes; family Leuciscidae; genus Hybognathus; species Hybognathus amarus. Next base: position 106,971 of record JAQIUQ010000669.1, read on the forward strand.
GGAGACTGCCAGAGGCTCCATGGCACAAAGCAATCGGCATAACATCACAAGTTTATCTCTCCAGAATATGAGGAGGGCAGCATTAGCCTCACAACTGGGACATTTGTGTATCAGAGGAGAGTAAGAGAGTGAGTTCAGGCTCATGAGCAAGCCCACACAGGTCATATGCCCGCAGAACACAATTTTCCGCAGCATTGGACCCACCATCATAGGGGTCTTCGGATAATGTGCATTTATTTGATAACACTTTCATGTGGTAATCTCAATTGTGTTTACCCTTTTATATTCATTCCACAGATGCACGCAGATTTCATCCCAAAAAACTGCATGAAAAGTCTGCATATTCCGTGAGGGACGTGCTGTGAGGTGTGGGGCTCTGGGTAAGATGGCACAATCACTCCCTGTGCCGTCTTTCTTTTTCCTCTACCTGACCGACTGATGGCCGGGCTTGAGAGCCCTGCGAGGGGATGTAGATGCTGAAAGAAACCTGTGTTGTGAAAGAGCTCTCTCTCTTGCGAACAGAAGACTGTACTCTTCTCTTCCACACGTCCACACACACTTCCATCAACTTTCTATGAAAAAACTCACAGAAACTGGGGACTCTGAGGAGAGATGGGTTGTTGTAGTGAGAGGTTGTTTCATCTCTCTTAATCAGTGGATCTAGAGTGGACGCCCACTTTACCAGGGAACCGGGATGAAATTCATGCTAGCCTGAATCAACAGTAAAACCATTTACTCAGCCTCGTGTTGTTGAGAGTTAATAAATGTGTAAATATAAATGCATAAATGTGCTGGTTGATCTTTTCCATTTAATTCCAATGAATGGGGACTGAAACCTTCAAGCATAAAAATAATGCAAAACAACCATTAAATTATCATAATAGTGGGCTGCTAAAAACTGGACCATTGAGTTGAGGACCAAATCGATTCCAATTTGTGAACAATTTACCCTGTAAACTCTGTCAATTTTTTGTGTAAACCAGTAGCAAATCATTCAAAAAAAACAGACTCAAAAGAATAATTTCTTCATAAAACGGACATCGCTTGTTCTTACATTAAAGGAGTAGTTCACTTTTCAAATACCTTTGCTGATAATTTACTCACCCATGTCATCCAAGATGTCCATGTCTTTCTTTCTTCAGTTCGAAAAGAAATTAAGGTTTTTGATGAAAACATTCCAGCATTTTTCTCCATATAATGCACTTCACTGGTAACCAAACGGTTCAAGATCCAAAAGAGAGTTTCAGTGCAAACTGTTTCAGAAGGGCTCTAAGCAATTTCAAGTTGGATAAATAAGGGTCTTATCAAGCGAAACGATCGCTCATTTAAAAAATAATAAAGTTTAAGTTTTATAAGCTCAAATGCTCGCCTTGCTCTAAACTGTGATGCACGTTCGTGACTCTCTTGTTCGAACTCGCTCATCAAAATGAACAAATATTTTCCGAGTCAATTCGTTCGTTTCATTCGTCGAATTAACCAAATGACTCGGGAAAAAGATTTGTTCATTTTGAAGAACGAGTTTAAACAGGAGAGTCACAATTTGCATCACATTACAGAGCACGACGACCTTTGAGCTTATAAAACTTAAACTTTGTTATTTATTTATTAAATGAGCGATCGTTTCGCTTGATAAGACCCTTATTCATCGTCTGGAATCGTTTAAAGCCCTTTGAACAGTTTGTACTGAAACTGTCTTCTGGACCTTGAACCGTTTGGTTCCCAGTAAAGTGCATTATATGGAGAAAATGCTGGAATGTTTTCATCAAAAACCTTAATTTCTTTTCGACTGAAGAAAGAAAGACATGGACATCTTGGATGACATGGGGGTAAGTAAATTATCAGCAAAAGTTTTTTTTCAAAAGTGAACTACTCCTTTAATGTGCCATGAAGAGCTAGGGTAGATATTAGTAGTGTCTACAGTCCCAGTCAGGACAGCAGCTCAACTTGCCCTTCCAATATGTTCACCGTCCCAGTTACAAAAAAAAAAAGTTAAAAGTATAATACATGAAATATATTAAAATATAAATACATTTAAATGGCTACCAATAAAACAACATTATATTTAAATGAGCAGAATAAGCAACCATTTTGGATAAATGGCAGAAAACCAAATGTTGTAAAACAAACTGGCCCGACAGGACAAGCGTGAGTGCTGTCATCAAATCTAAGTACTGTCATCTAGCCTTGGGCCATCCTTAATGTTAAGCCTTGCCCACAATACAACATTTAATTTAAGGGAATGTGTTAGTACAGGTACACCCTAAAGCTGTTTCTAAACACATTCAACAACAATTACAAGTAAATAAGGGATTAACACTTCACTTAATACTTAGACTGTTTCAAACATACAATTAAACTTGTTCGATTAATTGAAATCATGTTCTGCCATGTTCTTCGCCGGTTACAAGATTTGGCTGCATTTCGCCATCACACCAGACAACAACAGAGGTCTGCACCCCAGGAAATCGGAGAGCGGGTCAGACAGTTCCGATGACTGCCCGCAGCGCATGATTGGGCAGTTGTTGATTTACCCACAAACACACAATTTCGGAAAATTCCCAGAACTCAGCGAGGGTCTTGTGTTACAAGCCCTGTCCACTTTCGCCTTCATTTCGCGGGATGTCAGGACGGATTTGATGCGTCCTGGCAGCGCGGCCCTGGGTGGACAAAGGACAGGGCTCCAAAGAGTCCCTCTCACACCGGCCAGGCCATTCATTCGCACACATTCCAGGACGTTTGCCATGGAAACGCCCCCCATACAAATCCCAACAGTTCCCCAGAAAGTCAAAGGCGGCTCAAATACTAATTTGTCTCACAGACAAGCAAAACCTTCAGGTCTACACCACTATTATTTGCTGGAACCCCCCACCACCACCCAAACATTTCATTTCGTTCACTTTTATTAACAGACCTGGGCATGCCAAACTATTACAAACTTTCACAATCAAAAGTACGGTGTATGATGCACGTTGAGGTCATCATTAGGTGGCATGCAGAAACAAGGGCTTTCCCAACAGTGTTGCAACTCCAACATAGTTTATATGGGCGTATCTGACGAATGCATGTTCAGGTCCAAAATCAAAAGAAAGCATAATGAGTAAATGTAGACTATATTATCACTATTAAGATGCATTCTGACCAAAAATTCCCATTGCCACAATGACATGGAAAATATGATATTTTCCACTTGTGAACTGGTATTTGCCAGTATGTTGCATTCAAGTGCTTTTGTTGTCGTAATGTGGTAAAATAGATGGAGATCCAGAACTGTTATTTAGCTAAAATGATTTTAGATTGCTTAAGTCATCTGCTACAGCAAGAAAACGATTAATCAAAACTCTAAACCATGAATCTAGATCATGAATAGTACATTTTTAATATTCACGACTCTTGCGTTGCTCTCCGCCATTTTGAAAAGGTCAAAGGTTATCTTATCTCGGCAACTCATTCATCCAAATATCTCTTCAAAATGTGCATTTTCCTCTGTCGGCTTTTGGTATTTACCATAATTACCATAACACTGTGAACCCACCATCAGTTGTGATTACCATTATCTCATTAGAATTACTGTATTATTAAAAATACTATTGTTGTTGTTTTTTTGATTGGCATAACATAAATACATAACAAAACCTAATACCCTTCTACACTATTGTGGATATTATTTTATATAATATATATTTTTTTAAGTATTTACTATATTTATTTACTCATTAGTCTGGCATGATTTTATGTAAATTATATGGAACCCTGCACATGATATGTAGACAAAAATATATATATTGTGGCCACAAATTAAAGGCACAATATGTACGAATTTTCTATTACAATATCCAAAAACCACTAGAACCATGTTATATCCTGTATTTTGTGCAGACTTTGTGCACTTACATTATCCTCAACAATGTTTAAATCCAGCTATTTTAACCAGTGTAATGGGCCGTGTCATTGCGCCGCATGTCAATGACGTCATATCTGTGCTACACTCGATTTCTGGTTCTACTTCTGTAGAGAATAGGGATGCACGATATATCGGCCACATTATCGGTATTGGCCGAATAAATGATCATTTTTAATGATATCGTTATCGGTCCAACAAGAACATTTAGCCGATATCTAAAAGCCGATAAATAATGTATTATTTCCTTCAGCTGAGGCACTTTAGATTTGCACTGTTCAACATGATGCTTTTAAAATTGCTTGAAATATGATTGAAATCACTTTAAAAAAGGAAAATCCAGTTATAAAATCCCATCATAATTGTGTTTGTATCTTGACTTTTAATAAGGAGACTTTTTTATAATCAGGCTGTCAAAAAATTTTTAATTTAGATTTATCGGCCAATATATCGCTTATCGGCTTTCAAATATAAAGAATGATCGGTTATCGGTATCGGCCAAAATTGTTATATCGGTGCATCCCTAGTAGAAACCATGGAAACACCAGCGACTCTTTAAAACATTCTGTTTTATTAGACTAATGAGGAACTGTTTGGATATTTTTATAGACAGAAAACTAAGCATTGTTATACGTCTCAGCACGGTTAGTCTTGTTGTTTGAAACCCCCGTTTTCTTTATTTACCGCGAGTAACATGCTTGTGTCATGCATCGGAGTAAACACTAATGTGTCAAATGTCTAAAATAGCATAATCAGAAAGAGCTTTATTTGTAGTAACAGTAACACGGCATTTTCTCCACCTTACAATACATTTTAAAATGAGTTGCATGCCGTTTAGCAACACAATTCATCCAGCTTTTATTAATATAATATTCTTAATATTGATCTTGATTACTGCAACATGTGTCTCGTGCCAGTCAGAGATCGAACGTACAGAGTAAAGTTATAAATGTCAACACACTCAAATGTGTTTTGAACAAGTAAACAGCGCTGCATTACCTTTAGGGTTGGGTATCAAGAATCGAGTATCGATTGGAACCGGGACTAACTTTTAGTTTTTCCGGAATCGTTCAAAAGTTAAAATTTCGATTCCTAGTATTGATATTCACAGTCCGTCGAACCGGAAGAAGAAACCACTAAACAACACCAACGAAGAAGCGTCCACTGGATGTGTTGGCATAACGCGCAAGTCAACATGAGTAGCTTACGTCGACGGTCCAAAGTGTGGCTTCACATTTCTAAAAATAACGAAATCTCGGCAAAATGCAACATTTGTGACAAAAGGAGTATTTGTGACGGAGTATTTCCTTCAGAAAGACTGTTGGTTAGCAAGGTTAGCTAAACTTTTTTGACCATGCCTCTTAAAGAATCGGAATCGGAGAATCGTTAGGAACCGGAATCGAAACAAGGAATCGGAATCAGAATCGTTCAAATTCAAACGACACCCAACCCTAATTACCTCACAACTTTAATTCGTAAAAATAAATTGACCTGTATGAGCAGCAATTCAGCATTTGTGGTGTTTTAATTTTTAACTGTAATAAAGTTAAAGTTCAGGGATGAATAAGGCGAATGTTAGTGGTAACTTTACCGTAACTTTATTCGTAAAATAAACATAAATATCAAAACGAAAGGAGAGTCAGCGGGGCAACGGCAGCACATAAGAATAACAAAAACAGGTCCCGTCCTGCTTCACACCACAGTAACGTTAATACAACTTAAATACATTCGCTCATCCATGAATAAGATTTCTGCCCGAGTCCCGTCGGGATTGCTTTCCATCAGCTGTGGAGGTGAAGACGACACTCCCATGATCCCACACTCATTCACAGACTCATCAAGCCACACCTTTGTTATTGTTTTGAATGAGCGATATTTAGCGGCGAAACTTACATTACATACTTTAAACAACAAGGGAACGAATTCAGTAAAACGTGCTGACATATTAGCAAGTTGTGGGAACTATTTGTTCATTCATGCCCACAATATACATATATTTTGTGCAGGGCTCTGTATAATTGTAATATATTGTCACACAGAAAAAATCCTAATGGTCCTTAAAAGTGGCTTAAGTAAGCAATAAGATACGAGAGGCTGTGCTGTATCGTGAATAAGTAACGGCTTCAAGGGCGTTGTTAGGCACGAACGCAAAGCGGAGTAACCCCTTGAGCCGTTACTTATTCATCGATAGCACACTTGCCTCGAGTATCTTATTGCTTTTATAAAACGGTTGCCACACAATATTTAAGTAAAAAACAATGTTAGTACAACTTTCTTGAAGTAAAATCACTAAAAGCCTACCTTCCGCTGGAAAAAATAGTCCCCGAGTGTGAACAGCAACAACGTTCCAGTGTGTAAAATGCATGAAAGCTCAAATAAAAACAACATAGAACCGCAGTGTTGCGCAGCGATCAATAGAACCGTTGGGTGAAGCGGTCGTAGCCAGTGTTTTATCGTGAATAAAGCACAGCTCTTGACCAATCAGAATCAAGGATTCAAACTAACCGTTTTATAATTTTCTTTATAAAATGTATAAATATATTAATAATGTAAGATATTTCAAATTTGTATGACTTTGGAGAGTAGTATGTCCCGCATTGTTAGTTTAAGTGTGAAGAGATTGTTTTTAGATAGGATGGCGTAATAGGCGTAATAGGTATGCATATATATTTTGTGTGTGTGTGTGTGTGCATGGTTTAACATGAAAATGTCTCATTAAAAAATCCATGGACTATACGGAAAAAAAGAAGTTAATGCAACTTGTGTTATCCTTCACAAAGAAGTTGTAACAATGTTATATTGCTACATTTTATGTCAAATAAACTCAAAGTCAAACAGATTGCAGATTTGGTAAGATCATTCAGATTCCTCTGCCTACACATGGGTGAGTCTATGTACTTTATTCACATTAATAAGTGATACAGGTCTCTGCATGACTGTGTTACACACACTTCGAGTGAGTTCAACTACTGTACATCCTTTCAACCGTTTTCCTGTTTTCCTCTTCTGTCAGTAAATTTCCATTGGATAGAGATTTATATAACAAAAGCCGGTCAGTAGATACCATGGCAACTGAACCGAACATAATATTGATGTATCTTGTTCAAACTGATAGGGACCGCTTTAAAGACTGAGAGACGTCAGCCAGTCTAATCCACAAGTTTATCTTGAATATTTCTGGTTATCCATTTAAAATGTAATATAGTGGCAGATTTGTTCACACAAGAAACAACTACAACAACTCCCATAAATCTCCATCCATCATTCCCTGTTTTCCCATCCGGCCTCAATAATAGCTGTTCGGTGCTTTGTAAACACGATGTAATTCGTTACGGTCCTTATCCACGGATGGCCATCTCTGACCCCTCGACTGGCCCTCCCCCTTTCTCTTTTTTACGACAGAGAGGTGGACTCAAAAACAAGCACCTAAATGTCACCCAAAGTCTCGACTTATATATATGAGGTCAATGTAGCGTTTTACAGCCCTGAGAGAGGCCCATCTTATCTCAAAGACACTGTTGACATAGCATGTTTTAATGGACTGTGGAGCAACGATACTTGGTCAGTTTAAGACAAACCATAGGTAAGGGATCTACTCTTATAAACACAGGCTAATAGCTCATAGTGCACTTAGTGAGTATATGAAGTTGGCCAAACATGATCATTTCAGCAAAGATGGATGAAGACACGGCAGAGTTATTATTCAGTGGTCTGTCGGAGAACAAACAGAGAGGTTAGAGGTGAGCGGAGAGGACATTTATTAAACTATGTTATTCCCTTAAAGGACAACTCCGGCGCAAAATGAACCTTTGGTCTAATAAAATTTTGGTAGTCGACCGTTCTCTGAGATTTGTTTTCATGATAATCAAATGTAAAGAGTTGTATCTCTAAAAACTGTTTCAGCGGATAATGCTAGTATATAGAGGCATTTAATAAGTAAAAAGGAATCGCTAGTTAATACCACTAACAAGGCTCAAAATAGCCCCACACTAACACAGTAACATAATGAGTGTCCATACATGCAAAACGAAGCATTGAGAACTTTGTAAGTGTACGGACCGTTTAATAAGAAGATGCTTTATAAAGAGTCCACTTTGTGTATACAGGCAGAAGCCAACTTTGGAAAACAGTCTCGATAAGTCGAACCACGAACGACGTGCCAAGTGAGCTGAACTGTATGAACAGTGATGGTTCGACTTGTCGAGACTGTTTTCTCCTGTCTGTATACATGAAGTGAACTGTCTTTATAAATAATCTTCTTTGATTAAATGCTATCAAAAGCCACGTTTCCACCACAGGAACTTTCCCCAGGAACTAGGAACTTTGGGGTGGTACTCGGTGTGTTTACACCGCAGGAACCAGGGTCTAAATTTCCCCCAGAAAGTCCCTGCTGGCGAGGTAGTACTTTTTCAGAGTTCGGGAACTTCGGGGGTGGGACTTGTGTGTTGAACAATGCTGATTGGTTCTTACCACGCTATTCTTTCTGCCCGATGGCGCGCGTTCGTCCCATCCATCTCACGGTTAATGTCCGCTGATAACAAACGTTAAATTTTATATTAGGGCTGGGAAAAAAATCGAGTTGGCAGGTCAAATCGATTCATATTTTCAAAAAAATGATTTTTTTAGATTTTTTTTCTCCCCCTCTTCAGTATAGTGTAACTTACATTTTGCATTCACCAAATCTTCCTTCAGGGTTTCCACAGTTCGGTTACGAACAGTCAATACGATGAAACTCTCTCAAAGATGATTCAATGTTCCTATTATTATACTTGATCTGTAGATAAATGTCTATGGTTTCGCATAAAACAACTTTGTATTGCTGGAATATTGCTGTAACTAAGTCATGACGTTACTTTCTACCAGGTGTCTGTTAGAGCAAAACACTAGTCAGAGCACTATTGTTCTTCACGCGCACAGTAATTGAAATTTAAAACTGTTAAAAGAAAAGGTTCAATAAACGATTGCATAGCTAGATACTGTATATTATACACAAATCAGTATGTATTTCATTTGTGCTTTGAACTGTTCAGTGCGGACTTCGGACTTGAACACGCTGGGTTACGCGCTGTGACTCCATGTGGCTTCAAGCGCATCATTCAGCGCTCAGAATGCGCATAAGCGCTTTGTGCCGCGGCCCGCGATGTATTGGAGCCTTTCATTTCATAATACGTTTGCGCAATGAAAGATTATTAATAGCCTCATTAAACAGCTGTGCTATACATTTAAAACATGTCTCAATTGTATAGTAGACCAGACTATATAATAATTGATCCTTTTGATTTTTGTTATCTTGTTTTTCATGAATGTACAAGAGCAATGTGTAAAGTTTGACCAGATTTAGCGTTACACTTGTCTTGTATTTGTTCCCTCACTAAATGTTTTTCCCTAAATGTTCAGATTTTATTCAATATTGTGCACTTGCGAATTTGCGATCTTTCTAGACTAAATTGTACTGCTGAATTATCCATTAATCTAGTTTATAATAGCATTTTTGTCATAGATTATGATCATTTTTTGGGGATTTGTTGTTTTTCTTTATAATGAAGTTGTATTAATTAGATTGTGTTTAGCACACAAAAGAGTTATAATCAGTTTAACACAGAGAGTTATAGAAATTCTACTTGATTAAAAAAAAATAAAAAAAATAAAAAATCGAATCGTAAAATCGTAAATCAAGTTTTTTATAAAAAAAATCGCAGATTTTTTTAAGGGAAAAAAATCGTCCAGCCCTATTTTATATCTAGCATTATAAGCTTTCTGAATACGCTTTGGGTGCTCTTCTCTTTTCTGCCGTTTTGTTAATTACTTTGTTAGTAAACCAATCGCACACAAAAGTAGAACAGCTTGAATCTCCTTCATACAAAATGCACTCAAAACTCAAAACAAACGCGCAGACTGGGAGGAGCAGTCACACGCAGTTAAACGTCACTACATAATCTTCCCGCCGGTACTTTAGTCCGTGGCGAACGCAGTAAGCAAGCGGTCTGGGGCAAAAAAAGCTCCTATGAAAAAAGTTCCTGGGACAAATAGTTCCTGGTAATTGCGGTGGAAACTAGGGATGTCAATTTTCACAAATTCCCAAGATCGATCGTCGTTCAAATTAAAGATTAATTAATCGATTAATCGTTAGCCTTAATATTACAATATGCGTCACCGCAGTGGCATATGGCCAACAGCAGAACAGGGTCTGCAAATGCTGCTCAAAATGCTATGTTCCTCACCGAATTAATGAGAATGTTTTTTGTGTGACTGTTGTGGACGTGCTCTTCCTGGAACAACGCACTGAAAACGGCAACTAAACCCAATGATTTCACAACGAATTAATAAAGTAGTGTTCTCATGTTATGTAATATGACAGTACCAAATTAATCATCGTTATTATTAGTCGTGCATTCTGCTTGAGCGGCGCGAGCTGTATGCATTGAGCACTTTGCTAGCACGTTATTTAACTCAAAGAAACGCATCAAATATGAGATTAATCAGATATATACAAAATAAACATAACATTACAGTTTGTATCTGCTCAAAATGAGGTGAATGCACAAGTGAACTTGAACTAATTACGTGCCATGCCATTCAGAATGACTCATGTTGTGGACACACTCTTCCTGGAACAACACGACACGGCAACTCAACCCAAATAATTCACAATGTTTTATTACAATATTGTTTTCTTTATAATGTTATGTAATATGACAGTCCCAATAGTCATTATTAGTCATGCATCGACGTTTGAGCAGCGCGCGCTAAAGATCATTTATTAGCGTCAATTCTTAACCAAATACATCCAATATAAGATGATAAAGCAGATATAGATAGGCGTACACAAAATCAACTATTACAACTTACATTTGCACAAAACAAAAGGCTGCAAATGCACGCGGCAACTTATTGTCATGATGGTGTAAATAGTCCCAAACATAACTCAGGGGTGATAGTAGAAAAAAATCCTGAGTCTGAACTTTTTCACTAGAGCTACTGGGAACCTGGGCCTAGTAGGCCTGTTCATTAATCCATCCCTGCTTTTAACTAGTTATTTACCTGCGTACGTACTTATTGCTTGTATAGCATACTGAGACTATACTACAGACATACCAAGAAAGGTGTGGCAATTATAATACTCATAATACTCACTTATAATATTCATTAAAAAAATTCCAGGGACCAGTTGTCAATTTGAATGCCTCAATTTTAACATGAATCGTTTGGATTCGGAATATATCACTTTGCAAAACAGTAACAGCCTATAATTTATTTGCATATAATGAACTAGGTGGCAACAAAGGCTCCTTGCATACCAATCTTTTTTAAACTTTCAGAACGGTTCACAAAAAGTGTCTCTTTTCTCCCATTCAATAAGGTCTACTTCAAAAGCAACTCACATAGCACTCACTCACTAGCAGGTGCATAGACGTTGGAACCCCCACCCACGGCCGCCCCCTAAATTCACATAAGGATTCAATAAGGATTATGCATTAGCATGCATTGTGTGTTATCATGCAATTTATACGCAAAAATTAGTTTTTACATGCATTGGATACGCAGAAAACTTAATAATTGGTCAGAATTATGTCTGACCCATTCCAAATGTTTTCCGATATGGTGACACAAGCACTGATGGAGCAAAGAGCACACATTTCGACATGTGCAGTAAAAACTTGAAATATAAATTCTCAGAAAATGCATTTTAATACTAATATATTGAAAAGGCTGTTTACATACTCCATTAATAAAGGAGGAAAATAGACATACATGCATGGCAAAAAATCTTTAACTTTTAGGTAGCAAAATATTTTTTTTTGAAAATTCTACTAGACTAACATCTTTCATAAATCCTGACATTTCACACATCTCTTGAGTTTTATTAAAAATCTTTAACTTTTAGGTAGCTAAATATTTTTTAGTAATTCTGTCAATTACACCAAGGTTAGATTTCATTGAAGGTAAATTGGACACTGACACCCACAGATGTGAAGTGAAGCGAGGCATCCGGTACTGTCAGAACTAGTTAACTCTGTGGCGATGCATGTGCAAAACGAATCACAAAGTCAACCAGGATACATAACACAGCCTACTAGGCCTATATAGTAACAGTTTCAGAATACAATAGCAAACACACCGTGATTCGGATGTTTGGTGAAGTGCCGCTGCAGTTTTGACGGCTTCATTGCTTCATTGAGAATTTTTCACCACAAATTACACACAACGGATTTGACGCCACGGAATCGCCTGTTGTCGTGAATCCATACCTAATGTATGAGGTATCGTATTTGCGATTGAAGCTTGACTTTTTCTTTCTCTATATTTCAAGTTGGTCATCGCCTTTCCTTTTACCGGAACTGTCCGCAATGAAATGAGCCATTAAAGTCTGCGCGCGCTCATCTCTCCGCATACTTCTGTCACTTCAGCTGCACGCACCCATGAACACACGCGCTCAGTCTGTTTAGATATGACGCATTGCTAAGCAATCGGAAGGCGCTCAAAGAAACACATTTTAATATTTGTATTTATTTGTATTTATGTATTGCTTGTGTTTTGGATTAAATAACATGACACGTTAAACAGCATTTTAAAAAGACAATTATTATTATGGAAAAAAAAATAAAAGAAAAATCGAGGGATTTTTCAAGGCCCGGTATTAACGTGTTCACGGTTGGGAATCACTGGTTTAGTGAACGCGCCTCTCAGATCTTGGAAATTGTGTTCACGCGAACCTGTTTTTTTTTTTTTTTTTTTTTTTTTTTAGACACGTCTGAACGCCGGAAATCCGGCGTGGTGCCGGATCGCTATCAGGCATAATAACTCCGGCGTGCTCGCTTACATGTTTTCGCGGTTGAGCAGCACGCGCATGCTTAATCGATGATCGATAAGTTTTATCGATTAAACGTATTTCGACAATTAATCGATCGCCGATTAATCGATGACATCCCTAGTGGAAACTAAGATTACAACTCATCTTAGTTAAGGGAATAACATAGTTTAATCTGAAAAAAAAACGGTGAGAGAATCCCTTTAAGACAGTACCACGAGTGTGCCGATGTGATTCAACAACAAATCATGATGCATCACACAGGAAGTCAACATGCACAAACATGATCACACTGACACTCTCAGGGCTATGAGATAAATATGAGGTAAAAATGCTGTGAAAGGGTTCACTGACTCTGCATTTCAGTATCTCGTGTTTTGACCTGGACATGTCCTTTTGAGATTCACCCACAACAGAACAATGACTCACCCGTCTGGATCCTGATAGTTGATGTTCAGCCTCTTGGTGGAGCCCAGTAACTCTACAACACAAGATAAAGTACACAGACATCAGCTTCACATCAAGAAAGTCAATAGAAACGTTATACTTTTGAAGTTTAGGCCTGAGATTTGCATCAAAACCTTACATATGAGACACACAACCTGGAGTTGTGTACAATGTAACGAAAGTCAAACTGGTTTAGATCTGATGGTGAACTGAAACTAATGACTAGAAAGAAGGAGCCCAATTATATTTTTACAATTTGTTCTGGCTAGATTTTCAACTATCACCAATTGTATCACATCAGCATGGCTGTAAGTCTCCATTGATTCGGTCTGGTTCTCGAGTTGTTTGTTTGTCTCTCAGGTCCTGAGCACATCCTAAAGAGTCCCGGCTGATATGCCACGTGAAGCAAATGAGAGGGCTGTGTGTTGACAGGCTGTCTTTCATTCAAGGTACGCTGTGTAATGTGTGATGATCTGTAATAGACTCTCATCAATACAAAGGCCCTCACTTGTCCCGCTCACCACAGTAAACATGATGAATGGCGACTGTAGAACGCAAAAGCCGTTTTTCGGGCAGACTCATCACGGAGACTCACTAGTAGCCTAGACTTGTTGTTTAACTACTGAGCTCTGTTACCGGTAGGCGTGGCCTCCTAGGGCAGCGAGGCAAGTGCATTCTGGGAGTTGTTGTCTTTCATCCACATACGCCAAAATTACATTTTCTGGCTTTTCTCAGTCTAGAAAGCTCCAAATTCAAAAATAATTTTACATTTCTTCTACATAAATGACCCGTTTTAAATACACATTCATCTTTCCAGAGGTGAAGTATCCCTTTAAAATATCCACACAAAAAAACACTAGAACAAATGTTATATACTGTATATTGTTGACTTTGTGCACTTACATGATCCCAAATGTTTCCAACAATGTTTAAATCCAGAGAAATCAGCGATTTTAACCAGTGTAATGGACCGTGCCATTGCGTCAAATGTCAATGACATTGTATCCACACAACACTCGATTTCTGGTTTACTTCTGTAGGAACCATGGAAACACCAGCGACTCTTTAAAACATTATGTTTTATTAGACAGATGAGGAACTGTTTGGACATTGAATTTTACAACAACCTGTAACTAAAAAGGTCAAAATAATTGTATAGTTTGAAGAGAGCATTATGTGGGGTTTGATGTGTTTGTAGGCCTTGTTAGGTAATTGCTAATGTGTCGAAGTGGTAACTCTAGAAATATAGATGTAATATGAGTGGACGAGTGGATCTCTGCAAGGCAGTTGTTAGTGTCCCTGATGGTTTGTAGGTGGTTATATATTTTGGTGCCACAAGCAGTGCAGAAATAACTGCACCTTTAACTTTCAGGTTAAGTTGCTAGGTAGGTAGTTCACATTGGTCTCTCCCATTAGAGCCCCGGAGGGCGTCTGGGATCCAGACTGATGAGATGGTCTGAGGACCTCTGGAGATTCCTGTTAGCTTACTAGGAGAAACGGCAGTAAATAACACTGTCTCTTCCTGTGAACAACTAAGAGCACTTCATTAACCTCTGACCTCTGCCTGACCTCACTGGCCAGCTCAGGGGGCGTTAAACTGGCAGGAGAATGGAAAATAAGAGACCACTCAATAGTGATATTGGAGTCTTTGATCTTCAGCAATGGTGGCCCTTAAGGGAGACAATTCTTCTCCAATTCTTCTGAAGACCATAAGCCAATATGCCAAAACCCTGATTTATCACATCTCTTTGTAAAAAGATGTCTGTTGGTTTTTATTTTTTTATTTACTATTCAGCTTCTGAAAACGACTACTTGGCTACCTTGCATGGCTGGTTTGTCTGATACACATAAATCATTTTCAGAGAAAATTAATTATTGTCAGAAGAAAGATATGGAGATCATTTTTTGCCACATCGCCCAGCCTTAATTACACTTGGAAATGTGGCCTGCATTCTTTTCCATGCTCCTTTATTATATTTAGTTTCATTATTCAATCTACATGTTCAGCTTTCATTTCCAAATCATTCCCAAGTAATGACAGACAATTTACCCAGACCACAGGAACGTCACAGGAACCGCAGTGTCCGCCTAAAGGTGAATCGCCTGTTTGTTTACCCAGTTCAGTGAGGTCAAAGTTCAAGACAAGGGGGCATTGGGATAGAATTGGACCTAAAACACAGAAACTGGATACACACACGATGTGGTGTCACAGTGATGATCCATCACCCGTCCTTATTATGAAGCTGTCACAGCCATGAGTGACCAAAACACAAATAAACCCTTTGAAGTAAAGCTCTATAACCTCAATTGACATGGTCTGAATGAAACCTAGTTACCTTCCATACATAATGAGAAGCTTTGAAGTGAAGATCTGAACGTGAATCGTTAATTTGCTTAGGTTATTTCACTTAACAATTCCATTAACGATTCTTTTAGTATTTTTGAGGGAGCTGCATTTGTGTCTGACTGATTTTTGTATTTTTGACTAATTCATTAAAAAGAACCTACTAAAAAGAGTCATTTGAGTGTAAACCGGACGACACTGGTCGGGCTGAAAAAAACACCTTGTAAAACGTTCATCTGCTAAACATTTGTTCAAGTTATTTTTAATGTCGTTCATGAGCAAGAAAAGGCACCTCCTCTTTGGTTACCACACTGCTAAGGCTTAGAATAACTCCTTTTTTTCATGCTAAAAATGGCAGACATAAAGAATAAAGGGTTTTCCGCCACAAGAATGCATTTGGCCATTTTTGCTCAACTCAGCACAATTGAGTATTTAGCTCTTGAACTGCAATGCTGACTGCAATGCAAGTATTTTGTAAAAAAGAAAGCACTACATTTAGACAACCACTGCTTATATCAAAAGTGCACAATTATATGTTCATCTAAAAAAGAACAGCCAACGCCTTTCACTACTATAACTGACAATGTGTTGGAGCCAAGCTGTAAACATACACACCCAAAATGAAAAGCATGGCTCATGATTTTACTCTAACTGGAGTCTCACATATGTATTGTGCTGCCATATTAAAACATCACAGGCTTTGTTGCAGAGGTAGTCAAATCAAAACGGCTATGGTTTAGAATGTATGGCTTAAATTCTAGACTGAGTTTTGCTGCACACACTCAGAAAGATGTGGACAGGTCTATGAATGAGAACTTTTACCCCTTTTTCACCAAGGCAGAGCTGGTGCTGGTTTGGAGCCAGAGCCTAGTTTCAAATCCGTTCGTTGTTTTTGGACCACCAAAGCACCAGCTCTGAACCAGTGAAAGCGATTCTTAAGCAGCACCAAATCATTGCTGGTCTTGAAGTAAAAACCGCCTAGGTCAGCGGCTGGGGCGGGGTTACCGTGACCAAAAAGCTAATCATGCTAATAGCAGATCGATTGTAATCTCCGCTAATGCAAGTTACTGAGAGCTGCACAAACATGTTGGATTAGCCGTGTTTGGATACCGAATGTAGGTTTGCAATAAATAGTAACACAACGACCGCCATTGTTGATGGAAGGCTTGTTCGAGATGCATCGGAGTGGCGTGGACTGATTGGACAAGCCTGGGCGTATTTGTGTGTGCTGTGCTAGCGTTGCTTGCAACATGAGATGTATACAGTGAGGTAAGATCTGGCTCTGTAATGGCTCTCTAGCCTTTGGAAAGGCAAACCGGTTCTTTGAAAGCTCGTCAGTCAAACCAACTCCGAACCGGCACTAGCTAAGAACCAGCACCTGGTTCTTGTTGGTGGAAAAGGGGTTTTTGTGACGGATGAGTGGTGCTGGCACAGCATTTAAAGATCCAAGCTGGAAGGTGGAGTCTATTTGATGTCTGATTCTGGTTTATTTAGTTAGTTTTAAGTGCATTTGAACGAGTGGTTGGGCTTCGCTGACACGTGTACGTCTATTGAAACTTACGGATGTAAACCACTATTGATGATCAAATTTGCATCTGAAGAGTTCAGATGCAAAAGCCTCTAAATGCCATTTGAAATTTTCTTCTAAAATGACAATTTTTATCAAGCTTGTATATTTAAGTTCAGTAATTTCACTTAAATGACAATTAATAGGTAATCTTCATTGCCATTTAAGTGAAATTACTGAACTTAAATATACAAGCTTGATAAAAATGATCATTTTCAGAAGAAAATTTCAAATGGCACTTAGAGGCTTTTGCATCTGAACTCTTCATCTATGCATGCTAGTATTGCTTAGCCTGGTTAAAACCAGACCATTCTTAGCTGTAACTGAGTTATGGTCAGGCAAATCATTTCCAGAGGGCGTCACCAACGGACGTTACGGGTAGACCTAAAACCAATCAGAGCGACGGAGGAGATGACGTATGCAGAGCAGCGGAGAAACATATCTGAGTGTTGTTCTTTGCTCGGTTTTTAACAAAAAGGAAACGTTCAAAATCGTATAAAACAGATGCGATAGCTGATTCGAACGAGTGATGTTCGACGGCGGCATCCATCTTTGTAATGTAGGCTGTTTCAAAATCCCAGCGCTGTCGTCATCGTGTAAAGCCCGCCCAACGTTTCTGATTGGTGCCACGATTTTGACGGATTGGAAATGGGCTTGAATGAGCTCTTTGCCAGACTAATTTTCAGAGCAAATCTAAATTTGACAGAGGTTGTCTGGGTTTTACCAGGCTAAGTATTGCTGCAAACTGTAGTATGGTTCACTAGTTTTTCATACCTTGCATACCAAAAGATAATAATATTCATCTTTCTGTCACTGTTGTGCAGCATTAAATGGAGAGTTACTACAATGTATGGCCAAAATTTCACAACAACACTATGGTGGCTGTAAGAAAGGTCTTCTGGATCCTTCAGGGCAGATTTGTTGGAGCTAAATTCTGCAAGAACAGGACAGGACGTCCCTGACCTATTTGGTAAAGGTATTACTGGGCATTTTATTCCAGAACATGGAGGTGTAGTAGATTTAAAATCTCAAAAAATAAATTGGAAAACAGTTTTGAAGAAGCTTTTGGAGATTCTTACTTTTCCCTAAGGTTGCATCAAAGTTGCAAATGCCATCAAGTATGGCTTTGATCCTTCAGCTAAATGTTTGATGTTTGATTTCCATACACCGGCTCCTTCCTGCACACCACCCCGCCCTGAGCAGTTCATGACCACTGAACAATGGCTTAATGACTGGCAACCTTCCTCTTCTGTAATGGCTACTTAAGAAACTACTAAACAGAAAGAAAGCAGTCAAAAGGCAGGAGTGGACTGCCTAGCATCTGTGGCTGTTTCAAATGTTTGAGGCCTGAAGAATTTCAACAGAAAGTCAGAGGTGGCAGATTCCAGGAAGTTCACAGCTCCATTCCAGTCCTCTTGACCTGACAATGGAACGCTTGCAGTGCTGGGAGATTACATGTTTGGAGAAGGAGAGACGCACTTCTACTGGTCCTCTTATCGGCTGTGTAAATGAGGCTGGCGACAGCTACCCCTCTGTATGTTTGTACCATATCATCACTAGGAAACTAAGTCTTGCTCACAAAACTAGGTTGTTTCAGAGCCCTGTTGTTAACACAATGGTGCAACGACAAGATTCTTCACCAAGAAAACAAATTGCAAAAACCAAGTACACTACAAAATATGTTTGAAAACACATTTTTTTAGCACTTGCATGATAATGTCACCGGAAGCATGAGATCATAGGAAGAAGGAATTAGGCTTCCTTAGTAGAACGTACTTAAGGTAACATCCATATCCTGTAGGGGTGTCACGATTCTCCAAATCTTCGATTCTAATTTCACGGTTTGATTCGATTCTCGTTTTTTGCGATAACTTTTTAAAGCACTGGTTGCTATGCCATTTTTAGACTAGTCTTTTGTGGAATTTATAACACCTGACCTTTGTTCGCAATGTACCACACTACATTGTCAAATTTAACAACATAAAGTGCTTATTACATAATAGCTTATAATTGGACCTGCCATAGTTTCTGCAAACAGACAGTTGTTGGTTTAACCGATAAATCTATGTTTTTGTGGTGCCTGTGGAGATGCCCTGCCATGTTAGTCGTGCTGCCAGTGGAAGAATATGGTACACCAGACTGATCCCATGAAATGGCGTATGTATGACAAGCCAAAAATTTGTATTTTCATTTTTGACATGCTATCAACACGCATAATCGCTTTTCAGCGTGTTTATGAACCCAGTTGGCATTGACTTAATGTTACATTACTGTATATATATATAAATATATGACCTACCTCAACCCCGTCCCTAAACCTACCCGTCACTGGGGTTAATAGCATTTATGAGTCTTCCTCTACCATCCTAGGGAAAAAAAATTCACTCCCCAGATGTAGATCTATATTTTGCTTCGTTTCGCCCGGACATTTAATGGCGTGTACATACGCGCGAATCACTCTGACATTTAGCAGCGTGTACATACACGCTGAATCACTCTGGACATTTAACAGCGTAGACATACACGCATGCACCGGATAGCTCAAAATGTTGAAAGTGGCATGTGTATTTACGCAAAAGTCGTGACACCATGTTGGGTACACGCACATAGCAGAGCTTGCAAACTGTGGCTTTTTTTAAGCGCGAACGCAAACATAGTCAACATAACTCACTGAAAATCCAAAATGCTTCCACATGCGCAACTTTAGTGAAAGAGTAGGGGATTAAAGCTCTGTCGATGGGCGTCCTGCTGCAGTTGCCATGCTATCTTTTGACTGGCTGTGGCTAAATTTGAGGAGGTTGACTCGCAGAACTTTTTCCCTGCTTAGCATGCCGAACCGGACAAGACATGGGGGTGTGCCAGCAATTTGAAGTTCGAGTTCAAATCGCAATCGTGACACCCTTAATATCCTGTCATTAAGATTTTCTCCAGCACTTCAGTGAACATCTTTTCCACATCTACAGACAGAAATCTTAGACATTGATTCGGGCAAATGCATTATCCCTCTCACCGTCAAGCTCTTTGTCTCAAGTTACGTAATGACACTAAATTCCAACCCATCTTCATTGTTTTGGTCATCTTTCTAGCTCTTGTGAAGCGCACATAGATACCGTGCACAATGAGAGACAGGGAGGCGCAGTGCACTTCTGCACCAGCGGGCAAAGACAAACCCATTTCAGTCCACCTACCATGTCTTTGGTGGTCTTCTTTGTTTACACAATGTTTCCTTCATGGAAGAATACACTTCCCTTTGTGAGACACTTTTCCGGTTTGTGCTATCCCAAACCAGAGCTGGAGAGGGAAGAGGGGGTGTCCGCACAGGCAAAGGGACAGAGGGTGCAAAAGCAAGTGTGACCCTTGGCGAGATTAGGTGGGGGGTCTGTTGACACAGGCCCTATCCAAAGCAGCCAGGCTTTCAAGGACTTGGGATAGGCCCCTTATTGCACTTCCTTCCCTAGACCATTGTTCCAAAAAGTAGGATCACTTAGACTATTGTGTACATTCAGTCTTCCCCAGTAAAACACTTCCAGGTCTCCATCCAGAGGGTGAGAAGATCTCCTGGTGAGCTCACTCAAGAAACACTTTTGTTGTTCTTGCTTCTAGTGGTTAGCACATGTGCCACGGCACTTATCATCTACGGTTTGAACTTATTCCATGGCAGTTCCTTGCGTCAAAAAATGGTCTTTCTCTGGATTAAACCTTATCATCAAAAATACATATTGAGATTCTGCAAATGAGCTATATTTCAATGTCCATCACCATACATTTCAATGAATCTTTTTAACATTTCGTTTGTGCCGTGACTTACGGTGGTCATGGACGGAAATAAGACTTACCATGTATTTTACTTCATAAAACTTTAACAGCTACAATTTACTTGGCAACAATGGCATTTACTTTAAAATTAAGATTATTCTGATTGAAAAATCTTAACTATCAGCCAGCCCTGAGCACTATGAGATGTGTCAGGGTGTCAGTTAAACTACATACTCTACATTTCATATGCAGCTAAGAAAAAAAACGGTGGAAACTGAGCCAAGAGGTTTGTTCCACACTATCCCCAGCAGTTCCCCAGGTGAGATGATCACTCCAGCATTACCGGCAAAACATTGCCTGTGAATGCAGATAAAGGTGAACAACTGGCCCAGCTCATAGTGATTCTCATTTAGGAGGGATGGCAGACCTTTTACACACTTAAACCTCTCCATACTGACTAGGCCTGGGCGAAAAATCGATTAAATGAATTAATTCGGATTTTTTGTTGAGGGTGATTTAAAAAAATAAGTAAATCGAATTTTTGTGTAATGTCACATTTTTGGCTCCCGGAGTTTCCATAGCGTTAGTTTCACTCACATAGCAGAATGGCAAGCAACAACAACAACAACATCATAGCACACACGAAACGGCAACGGCATACAGCAAGCGACAACATGAGAGTGGGAAGTTTGTTCCTTAGCGTATGAGTGAACTAGAGCTTATTCTGCCCTAGGGATGGGACGATAACCGGTTTCACGATAAACCACGATAAAATGTACTGACGGTTAGTATTATCGTTTAAAATTTAATTATCATTAAAACCGTGTTTGATTATCGCGATTTTAATAACTCACTGAATCCTGTCGGCCAGTCCGACGCACGCGCGCAGCACGCAATTTTTTTTAAATTACTTTTCGAGAAGGAATGGCGGAAGGCAGTGACCGTGCTCAGGGGATTTTTCAGCCTTTTAAGAGGACCAAATCTGAGGTGTGGTCATATTTTGGCTTTTACAAAAGTTCTGAGGGAAACTTCGAGGATAGTCACCCTGTCTGCCGGACAAAGAGTCACTGCAATAGAAACACTTCAAATCTGCCGAGTCGTCTTGTGTGATCATCACCCGAACGCAAGGCAAGTTAACTTTGACCTCAATACCAAAACTAGGTCTGGGAAACAATTGGGCACGAAATGTTGTTTTGATTTGAAACATTTTATGTCACTCACTTGAAATAGACGTGAAGCTTCTGCGAAGAAAAGTTCGCAGCAAGTGGATTTGAGCGAAAGACGAACGAACAACTTCAAACAAGACGTATTAAGAGTGAGATTTTAAGGGATAGTAAAGTATAGATACATCATGTATTAAACCTATTTTATTTTTACCACATAATTACGGGGACATATTGAATTGATAATGAGATTAGCTAATGTTTTAAATCTTACCTGTTTATGAATTAATTTAGTAAAACAATCGTCCAGACAAGATATTTCACACCAATATTATCAAACTCTGTAAACAATAAATCAACTCTGATTTAATTTTTGCAATACCATTAAAAAACCGGAGACACAAGACGGCAAGTTGTATTTGAATGAAACAAGAGCGCGTGACCGTTGTGATATGGGTGTGCGCTGTGTAATAATGCGTTGCTATTGACGACGGTCATTATAAAGAAGCAAATGCCATAGAACAGAATCTTGCATAAAAAACTGCATAGAAAGGTTTGTTTTATTTGTTGTTTGTTGATTTTCAATTATAAAACTTGTTGAAATGCTTTCAGTGTGAGCATCAGTTCTTTTTGAGCACTTTCATACATTTTTAACAAAACCGTGATAATATTGATAATCACGATTATTTTGCACACTATAATCGTGATATGAAATTTTCATACCGTCCCATCCCTATTCTGCCCGGAGCGGGGTCGGGCCGATATTTCCCGTCACTATCCTCGGGTCGGGTCGGGCCCTTGAGAGATGTGCACTTAGTGCGGCGCGGGACTAGATTTGATGGCCGAGCACGGGTGGTAATGCACTCACTATGTGTGTGCGGTTTGCGGGAGAATAAAGCGATTCGCGGGACTCCCGCAAACTAGAAATATCTATGATTAAAATATAAAAAGTAATAGATTTGTATTTATCTGTTGCAGAAAAGCATCAAGAACAACTAAAACAAAATAGAAACGATTTACAGGCCAGAGTTTCTATTTATAACATGTTTGCAGCGTTGAGCGATGTAGCCAATCACAGACATACCGTATGTGTTGCTGATTTCTTGAACGCAATGGCCAATTTAAGCATTTAAGAGACTCTCCTCACCGCTCAAAACATACTTTTTCTTCAGTGCTGAATTCTGTATGCTGGCAAATCCTCGAATTATAACAATTGTCCTCAGATTTTAATATATTGTTGTTATTGCTTTAGAAAATGGTGCTATATTTTCAAGGTGAATGTTTGTCTCCTTTTAGTCTAGACTACAAAGTGTGACTTAAAACGCAGCTGGGACTGATTCTAGAGGGTGTTCATTTCTTTATTATTCACTCCAGAAATGGGGTTACATTGGTCTTGCTTTTGATTAAATAAATCGTAAATCGAATTAAAAAAAATTTAATCGGAGATTTTATTTTTAGGCCATATCGCCCAGCCCTAATACTGACTCACGTCAGCCTGTTCTCAAGAACCCTGATAAATCACTGATAACAGAGAGTCAGGTCATCCGCGAGTGATAAAGCCTGCCTTTGTCTGTGTTATATCTGTCTTTCCTGTATTTTAGGCCTTAAACTTTGCATGCAAGAAAGAAAACCCCATACTAAACTACTTTAAACTAAACTTATTTGCAAAATATGCGACTAAAGTTAAATCAAGTTCGCGTCAATGATGACAGTCAGGAAAACTTTGTGTCTACACTTTATTTTGAAATATTTCATCTGGTAAGAAGCCATTTTTTAGTTCATTTCAGTGTTTTCTACAGCACTAACAGACCCTAACCCTAGTGTTTTCGTGTCACCCCTAGATGACACTACCTCTTAACCACCATCTATTTAGTACTATTCTGTAATTTGCCAACTACAAAAAAGTAATTTCAGGAGGCAGCGGCTCATTTTTCTTGACTCTGGAGCCTTGAGAATGTCAACAGTGACGTCTGGGAAGACTCAAGAGGGCTCGGAAAATGATTGAGGGAGGTACGGAGGATGGATTAACTTCAAGTTTAAAGAGAAGCAGGGAACGTACAGAGTTCGTGCTGTCCTGCTGCTGCTGAGGTTTGGGATGCCCTTGCCTGCTCGGGGTTAAGCATCACAGCGTGTAAATAAATAATCGTTGCAGATGGGCCCAGAGGCACATGTGGTCATGCATGCAGCCAACTCAAACACCCCGCAGAGCTCCCCTTTTAAACATATACAATCAGAGTCCTCTGAAAAAAAGTTGGAGAAAAGGCTAAAGTTGGAAAAGACAAAAGTTTGTAACAAATTCAGCTCTGTTCTTAATTTGGTTCCACCATTTTTTTTTCTGAAGGTAGAACTTAGCTGGTTTTTAAAGGAGTAGTTCACTTTTAAAAAAAACTTTTGCTGATAATTTACTCACCAACATGTCATCCAAGATGTCCATGTCTTTCTTTCTTCAGTCGAAAAGAAATTAACATTTTTGATAAAACATTCCAGGATTTTTCTCCATATAATGGACTTTACTGGTAACCAAACAGTTAAAGGTCCAGAAGACAGTTTCAGTGCAAACTGTTCAAAGGGCTTTAAACGATTCCAGATGATGAATAAGGGTTTAATCAAGCGAAACGATCGCTCATTTAAAAAATAATAATAACTAAGTTTAAGTTTTATAAGCTCAAATGGTCGCCTTGCTCTGTTCTGTGATCCGTGACTCTCCAGTTCAAACTCATTCATTAAAAATGAACGAATCTTTTTCCGAGTCAACTCGTTAATTTAGTTCGTAGAATGAACCAAATGACACGGAAAAAAATGTGTTCATTTTTAATAAATCGAAGTTCGAACAGGAAGGTCACGAACACGCAAAACGAATTTTTTTTTTAAATTAGTGTTTCACTAATTACTAATTGTGGTTTTCGCTTGATAAGACCCTTATTCATCGTTCTAGAATCATTTAAAGCCCTTTGAACAGTTTGCAATGAAACTGTCTTTTGGACTTTGAACCGTTTGGTTACCGTAAAGTGCATTATATGGAGAAAAATCCTGGAATGTTTT
The DNA here is from genome assembly GCA_030378365.1 of Hybognathus amarus. Classification (NCBI taxonomy): domain Eukaryota; kingdom Metazoa; phylum Chordata; class Actinopteri; order Cypriniformes; family Leuciscidae; genus Hybognathus; species Hybognathus amarus. Next base: position 131,997 of record JAQIUQ010000669.1, read on the forward strand.
CATCAAAAACCTTAATTTCTTTTTCGACTGAAGAAAGAAAGACATGGACATCTTGGATGACATGGGAGAGAGTAAATTATCAGCAAAAGTTTTTTTAAAAAGTGTTCTACACCTTTAAGTAATTTGTAGTCACATAATGACTTTTATATTTATCTATACAATAAGCAGTCATCAAATTGAGAAAATCTTGAATCGGTAAAACTACATTTCCATTGAAATAAGGTGCATAAATAGTCATGAAATAACATAATTAGTCATTTAAATACTATTTTATTAAAATATTGGTGAGCCCATTTCCGCCACAGCTAAGCTAGTACCTCACGCACAGCTGGTTTAATCAGCCCCTAGAGTCTCAAAAGGTTAAATGTCAAGGAATTAAACTCTCAATGTGGAAAGAAAATCCATTCACTAGGATTATTGAGGAAAACAGGAAACTTTCATCTTGGCTTTCATATTGTAAGTTTTGAAGGATTAGGGTCATTTCCTCCACAGCAGAGGAGGAGTTCGAAACAGGGCTGCGACGTCCACTGAAAGGGTCGGTAAATGTAAGTTGGAGTTGATCTCAGGAGTCAGAGGGCAAAGGTTGAGCACAAGATTAGTTTTAACACCACTGTCTTAAGCTTAAGAAACAATAAGTTCCAACAGCTTTTGTGGGAGAGTGCTCAAACTGATTCCATAGTGACAAACCAATGCTAAAACAAACAAATCATATGACCGTTGGCCTCGGAAATGTAAAAGTTCAACGTTTGATCACTCTCTTAAACTGGAAAAGTAAAAGACCACTGCGTTCCTACAGCATACTCAAAGTCCGGCCCAATCCGTGTCTCCTCAATGAAGTCTTTCACATTGTTACAAACTACTTTAACCCAAATGCCAAAGTAATTTGCAATGATTCAATTTGCTTTCAAGCGAAGACCTTTTAGAATATTAAATAAAACGCACAACTGCAGCATCCAATTTCTCCAAAAGCCATTCGTGAGAGCTAGTCCTAAATGCTCTGAGGGAAGTAACAGAATTCCCATTTGGTTTTTGCCACGCCTTCAACTTTAAACACAAGACTGCATTTTTGAAATGTCATCAAATCACAAAACGTTTCAAAGAGCGCTGCCATTCTATAGAGAGACTGTGGCAGACTGCCGCTGCCAAGGCCTGCATCTGTGGCCTCTGGAAGGCTATGCAATATCCAAACCAAACACGTTCCATGTTTTTATGTCCTGAAGAAACCAATCCTGGTTTTCCTTTAAAGTCAGATAAAAACAAAATGATCTCTAGAGACGGAGGAAGCAATCTCTTTTCTAATAAATCAGTAATAGAAGTCCGTGGGTGTGCAGACTACGTGCATGACAGATTTCTCAGCTCCATCTCAGTCTCGGAGAGTCTGTTGTGTCAGCGGAGTCGTGCTGTCACAGGGATAGCGGTGCAGTTAATGGACACGTCTGTGACTGCACTGCGGTCAGGCCGTGTCACAGAGGACAGAGCGGAGTGCGAGATACGCTTTCATCTCCGTGCCAAATGATGGGGCCCGGCAGCTGTGGGGCCGGCCACTGGGGAGAGCAGAGAGGAGGCCCTGAAACTCACAAGAGAGCAAAACACTTCTGTAAAATCACTGAGGAGCAGGTCCTCTGCGAATATGTACAATAAAACTGGAATGCACCAAGTTCTACACATTCCCTGCTCTTCACATTTTGCTGCTTTAAGTGTAGTAGAGCAGTGGTTTTCAGTCCTGGTCTTGGGGAACCACCTCTTATCTGACTCATTCACAGTGCAGTTCATGTTCTCTCCAAACAAGCTGATAATCGGAATCTGGTCTGTTATGCTTCTGAATGGAAGGCTGCATCCTCAGGCGGTGTCCTTCATAGTCCAGAGTCCTCCTCAGCATTAAATGCTAGAATAGGACGGTCCAGTAAGTGCTTGTGGCTACGTCACACATGTTCCTGCCCTCACGGTCACGGCACGAAAATACTATTGAAATGTCAATTTGGACAAATATTTTATATTAAAATGATACTTTGTATTATATCAACTGGCTTTCTATTAAAGGGATAGTTCACCCAAACATGAAAATTATGTTATTAATTACTCACCGTTATGTTGTTCCAAACCCGTAAGACTTTTTTCATCTTCAGAACACAAATGAAGATCTTTTTGATCTTCTGAAAAATTTGGCACACTTCTGTCCCTCCACTGACAGCTACGCAACTACTATTTTGACGCTTCAAAAAGTTAATCAAGAGAAAACTAATCCATATGAATTAAGCGGTTTAGTGCAAATTTTCTTTTGATGAACAGTAATTTAGGTGTTTTTTTCACATTTAAATATTAATCAACACACGCATCAAATATGGTAAATGGAAGCGCAAGTAAGCTCGCTTGATGTGTAACCAATGAGGTTCATTCTCGTGTTACAGCGTCATGTTTGAGCTTCTGCAAGAACCAATGAGGTTTATTCTTGCGTTACACATCACGTTTGAGCTTCAGCAAGAACCAATGAGGTTTATTCTTGTATTACGCATCACGTTTGAGCTTCAGCAAGAGCCAATGAGGTTTATTCTTATATTACGCATCACGTTTGAGCTTCAGCAAGAGCCAATGAGGTTCATTCTCATGTTATGCATCATGTTTGAGCTTCAGAAAGAACCAATGAGGTTCACTCTCGTGTTACGCATCACGTTTGAGCTTCAGCAAAAACCAATGAGGTTCATTCTGTGTTACGATCACGTTCTGAGCTTCAGCAAGAACCAATGAGGTTCATTCTCGTGTTCACATTCACGTTGAGCTTCAGAAAGAGCCAATGAGGTTCATTCTTTGTGTTACGCATCACATTTGAGCTTCAGCAAAAACCAATGAGGTTCATTCTAGTGTTACGCATCACAGTTTGAGCTTCAGCAAGAACCAATGAGGTTTTTTCACGTGTCAAACAGGTTCGGTTGAGCTTGTTTATGTTCGCTGACCAATGTTTATATAATAAACTAAATTAATTCAGTTTATCATATAAAGAAATCTGAGATCTCTTTATAAAATTTGGACTAAACCGCTCAATATGAATTACTTTTAAGTTCTCTTTATTACTTTTTGAAGAGTTAAAGTGCTAGTTGCTTCACAGTGTTTTTCTGTCATTTTTGGACCTTAATTGAATCAGCCAACATACAGTTCTGAATTTGGATTGATCTCCTGTGAAGTAACTCGATCCAGGTCTCTGAATGGTACATAATTTCCATAAATCTCATTAAAAACTGAATGATTTACCTGAATGGTGCTTTGTCATTGTAATTTAATATCACTTCATTTAACACAATGTGCCATGGTTAAAAATACATTAAGCAGATTTCCCCAAAAAAACAGAATGGAAAAACTGGAAAAAATTCTGGGGCTGCTGATGAGGTGTTTCTGCACGTCTCAAGAGCAGACCCATGACATCTGATGAAGAAATAGCAGACTCAAGGAAATGTTCTCGCTATTCCACAAGAGAAAAAAAAACTTCTCAACTGCTTCATGACAAGAGGCCGCCTTAATTATACATGCGCAAGAGCTGCAAAACTACAATTTGATGAGTAAAGTGCAAACAGGTTATGAAGCTAGTAATAAAACAAACCATAAATGTGAAGTACAGCCTGTCAAGACAGAGAAAAATAAGATGCTGTCATTCTAAATTACGTAAAAGCGTTACAGCTGCTTTTCTCAGCCAACACACTGTATAAAGAATTTTAGAATGGTGGAAAAGCTATGCTTTTCATAAATATTTGCAATGTCCCAAACCACCATCCAGATCACAGGTGCAAGGTTGTGCCAGTGCCCACAAGGGGAATGCATTTCAACTAGGATTATAACAAGCCATAATTTCCTCCTCCTGCTTCCTATTATGTCTCAAAAGCAACAGAAGAGGTGGAGATTATTGAACAAGAGGGAAACATCTGTTTGTCATGGGTTTTCCCACTACAACCAGAGGATCTGGACAACTGCATTAGAGGCATGTGAGAATAACCTTAAAATAACACTCATATTCATGCATCACTCCAAATCAAGTCATCGATTTAGAGAAAACAATTGATCTATGAATACAACGAATTGAGCGAAATGATGGATCTTCAATTAGCTGAAGCTACAAAGAGTGATGCAATCCCTCAAATCTTGGCCCAAATTACACAGCTTAACCATTTTGAGACAGTCCTCACTTAGAGCCACCGCTTTAGGTTTTGAAACCATATTTTACGGGTAATAAGGTAGAATGCAAAGCCTCATAATATCGTAGCATGCAAACGATCAGTGCTCTGAATGTGGGTGTGTGTGATACATGGGCGAATAGATGAGAGTCACAGCTCCAACACCATGACAGGCCTGTTTCTGTGTGGCTTCTCTCACGGTTTGTTGACTCAGCAGAACATTCAGTGTCACTTCAGCACAGGTGATGACACTTATGATGAAGATGATGAACGATGATGGAGGAAGAGACCAATCAAGACTGCTGAATATGTGTTATGTTGATGCAGACTGGTTTACTAAGCATGTTCTACAAGTAGCTAAGACTTGATTAACTCTTGCTGGTTCAGTCTTCCATGATGTTAAAGAGTTAGTTCACACAAAAATGAAAATGTTGTCATCACTTGAGTTTTTTTTTCGTCTATTGAACGCAAAAGAAGATATTTTCAGGCTGATCTCATGAAATGGCATATGTATGATGTGCCAATTTGTATTTCCATTTTTGCGCGCTATCAAAGCGCATACTCGCTTTTCAGTGTGTTTATGAACGCCGTTGACTTAACGTTATTACTGTATAAATATATGACCTACCCCAACCCCGTCCCTAAACCTACCCGTCACTGGGGTAATAGCATTTATGAGTCTTCCCCTACCATCATAGGAAAAAAAAAAAAAAATCGCTCCACAGATCTACATTTTGCTTCGTTTCGCTTGGACATTTAATGGCGTGTACATACACGCATACACACGGATAGCTCAAAATGCGCATAGAATACACGCCACTTGACTTGAAAAGGGGTGTGTATGTTTACGCAAAAGTCATGTTGATATTTTAAAGAATGTTTGTAATCAAACAATTTACGGTAGCCATTGACTTCATTTGTATTTTTTTTCTATAATGAAAGTCAGTGGCTACCCTCAACTGTTTGATTACCAAGATTCAAAAGCATGAGGGTCAGAAAATGATGACAAATTTTCATTTTTGGGTGAACTGTCCCTTTAAGTGTCTTCATCAAGGGTGTAATAACTGTACGTTCCCACTGCCGCCGGCAAGAGCGTCAAAGTGGCCGGAAGTCATTCATTTTCAATGAGAGCCGGTGGCGAGCTCCGGCGAGGGTGGCGCGTCTTGAATGGCGAGAGCAGCGAGGAGAGTTGAAATCAGTTAAACTTTATGGTAATAAGCACTGACGCGGTTCGGCAGCAACCGGGGGCAACCAATCGGAATGTAGAAGTGTTCCATGTAAGAGAATTCCAGAGAACCCAGTCCTGTAAACTTTGGTCTCCGACTCATTAGTTCCCAAGCAAAATAGAGGAGGTTGATCGTCTTGAATTTAATAAGAGGGCGCGCAACACCATTCATAGGCAAGATTTTCGTACTAGAACACTTTTTCAGCGGGAATGCAAATTATAATAGCACTTAAACCATGAACACAAAAGCCACACCACACACATATGGCTTATAATTAGTTTATTTCATTATCAAACATGTCACTATAAATAGAGTGCCGAAGTTACGACGTCACTCTGTAGGCCAAAACGCGGAAGTGAGCTAGCATTTTAGCATTACGGTTCCCTCGCTCTAAAGCCTATGGGATTTTTGAATGGGTTTTTGCTAAATCGCCTGAAATAAGGTCTGTGGTGAACAGAGCCTCTAAATATTTTCACGTTTTGATCTATGACATAGAACACACAGTTATAACCTGCTTGTGGTTTTTTAAACTTTATTGTGTCTGATTGTGTTTTTTAAAATCTTTATATAGGCTTAAAAATGTATAAATTTTGGATTAACTTGTAAAGATTATCTTGCTAGACAAAACGTGTAAGGGTCACAACCCTTTGTTAAACACAGATCTTGTTTTTTGCGATTTTCCAAAAGTCTATGGGGAAAATGCATTGCTTTTGACCGAGGGAACCCATGCGCCGCTAGCTTCCGAGTTGTCCTACAAAGTGACGTCATCACTTCGGCACTCTATTTAAAGTTATTTCCATCGTAAAATTTTCTGCAAAAATAACGATCGACATGCTTGTTTGCTTTGCGGCTTCCTTTAAATACCGTTGTGAAAAGATCACGCATTCGATCTACGTCAGAGCATCAGAGCGTCCACAAATCTTTCCACGGAGTGGCTGACAGGGCAGCGAGAGCGAATTTTGCCGCTCTTGCCGCGCGGTGTGACGTACGGTAATGGGTGTGATTTGACCATCCAAATAAGTAATTCAGAGTTTTGGCCACTACTTCACACCCCCTTTTACATAAGCTTTACTGTTCGTAAATTGTGTAGCATACAGCTGTCAAATGTAATTTTAGTTTCAAGAACTATCAGAAGAGCGACAAAAAGTATCATTTTTGACATTTATGGCAAATAAGCACATTTCAGCAAAGCTAAAATATTAATTTCCCATCACTGTAACACAAAAAAAGAGATACAATTTAATTATGAAGATATTTATACTGTACATCCTGATCGTATACTTTGTACTTCCTTTAATATGTGCTGATTTATATGAAAACTTAATGAAAGCATTAAATGAAAAAGTAGTTTGTTCTCTCCTTTCTTTTGATTTTGGGGTGAAAAGTGATCTGATCTGTTTTCAAGAGATTCACCTTTTAAAACAAAAATATTAAATATTTTAGTACCAATTTCTTGGGCAAAAAAAAGTATTTTTCTTTAAAATGCATACAGCAGCTAAAACTGTTATTCAACACCACACACACACTCGCAAAGGAATGCATTTTGTTCTCAGGATGAAAAGGAAATTCACACCCCATGCTTTGTTCAGAATAGCTTTTTTCCTCCTATCCCAAACTTTCATAGGTTTACCCAGAATCCACTCCCACTCTATATTTCACAGAGATCACGTGCTGCTGGCATGTGAGTGCCCGTATCCGTCTGAGATACGCAGGCGCTACAGGAGATAAGGTGACAGATTAACAGCAGAGCGCTTCTCCTGCCATGTCTGTGCTTTGGCTCACATCCGTTCAGCATTTCCATTTCTCCCATTAAAATACATTAAAATATATCTATCTTAAGTGAATTGTAAGGATTATGTTCTGTTTAGTTTTCCTGTTTTTCTTTGGATGGGTGTGCTCATTGGTTGCTATATATATAGCCCTCATTTTCAGTTTGTTGTTTGTTTTTGTCCGCTCTTGCCTCTGTTAACTGGTTGTTCTGTTCCTGCATGTGGATAATCTCCTGGGTGTTTGTTATATTGCTTTATTGCTTATTAAAGTTGTATTGCTGCATTTAGATCCTGCCTCAAACTCTTCCTTGCTGCAAATACACTGTGACAAATTAATTAAACAGAATTAAATAAAACATCATTCATTGAATTAAATTGAAAAGTTCGAATTACCACCAAACAAAAATAAAGTTACAGTTGTTGTGTAACAAAAGAAAAAAGATTCTTAGAGATACACCTCAATACATCAGAAATATACACCTCTGTATTTTGGTAGCTGTATCGGTTAATGCTGATGAAGAAGAATTACAGTTGCATCATTTCATAATGTACAACAAAAGAAAAATGTATCATTGAGAAACATCTGGCTCAAATCATCCTTGGGATGGAGGTTTGGGTTGAATAACTAGTTCTTCCCAATGTTTTAATCATTAGACTGGCGCTCAAATTGACATGGTAAAATTGACACCAGAGTAGACCAATCACAACAGACTATGTCATCTGACCAATCAGAGTAGAGTAGACCAATCACAACAGACTGACCCATCTGACTAATCAGAGCAGAGTAGACCAATACACAACAGACTTGGCAATCTGACCGAGCAGAGTAGAGACAATCACAACAGACTGGGTCATCTGACCAATCAGAGACAGAGCAGAGCAGACCAATCACAACAAACTGGGGCATCTGACCAATGAGAGCAGAGTAGACCAATCACAATAGACTGGGTCATCTGACCAATCAGAGCAGAGTAGACCAATCACAACAAACTGGGGCATCTGACCAATCAGAGCAGAGTAGACCAATCACAACAAACTGGGGCATCTGACCAATGAGAGCAGAGTAGACCAATCACAACAGACTGGCTCATCTGACCAATCAGAGCAGAGTAGACCAATCACAACAGACTGGGCCATCTGACCAATCAGAGTAGAGTAGATCAATCACATCAGACTGGGTCATCTGACCAATCAGAGCAGAGTAGACCAATCACAACAGACTATGTCATCTGACCAATCAGAGCAGAGTAGACCAATCACAACAGACTGTGCCATCTGACCAATCAAAGCAGAGTAGACAAATCACAACAGACTGGGCCATCTGACCAATCAGAGTAGAGTAGATCAATCACATCAGACTGGGTCATCTGACCAATCAAAGCAGAGTAGACCAATCACAACAGACTGGGCCATCTGACTAATCAGAGCAGAGTAGACCAAACAGAACAGACTGGGCCATCTGACCAATCAGAGCAGAGTAGACCAATCACAACAGACTGGGCCATCTGACTAATCAGAGCAGAGTAGACCAATCACAACAAACTGGGGCATATGATCAATCAGAGCAGAGTAGACCAATCACAACAGACTGGGCCATCTGACCAATCAGAGCAGAGTAGACCAATCACAACAGACTGGGCCATCTGACCAATCAGAGCAGAGTAGACCAATCACAACAAACTGGGGCATATGATCAATCAGAGCAGAGTAGACCAATCACAACAGACTGGGCCATCTGACCAATCAGAGCAGAGTAGACCAATCACAACAAACTGGGGCATCTGACGAATCAGAGCAGAGTAGACCAATTACAACAGACTCGGCAATCTGACCAATCAAAGCACAGTAGACCAATCACAACAGACTCGGCAATCTGACCAATCAGAGCAGAGTAGACCAATCACAACAGACTCGGCAATCTGACCAATCAGAGCAGATTAGACCAATCACAATAGACTGGCTCATCTGACCAATCAGAGCAGAGTAGACCAATCACAACAGACTCGGCAATCTGACCAATCAGAGCACAGTAGACCAATCACAACAGACTGGGCCATCTGACTAATCAGAGCAGAGTAGACCAAACAGAACAGACTGGGCCATCTGACCAATCAGAGCAGAGTAGACCAATCACAACAAACTGGGGCATATGATCAATCAGAGCAGAGTAGACCAATCACAACAAACTGGGGCATATGATCAATCAGAGCAGAGTAGACCAATCACAACAGACTGGGCCATCTGACCAATCAGAGCAGAGTAGACCAATCACAACAGACTGGGCCATCTGACTAATCAGAGCAGAGTAGACCAATCACAACAAACTGGGGCATATGATCAATCAGAGCAGAGTAGACCAATCACAACAGACTGGGCCATCTGACCAATCAGAGCAGAGTAGACCAATCACAACAAACTGGGGCATCTGATCGAATCAGAGCAGAGTAGACCAATTACAACAGACTCGGCAATCTGACCAATCAAAGCACAGTAGACCAATCACAACAGACTCGGCAATCTGACCAATCAGAGCAGAGTAGACCAATCACAACAGACTCGGCAATCTGACCAATCAGAGCAGATTAGACCAATCACAATAGACTGGCTCATCTGACCAATCAGAGCAGAGTAGACCAATCACAACAGACTCGGCAATCTGACCAATCAGAGCAGAGTAGACCAATCACAACAGACTGGCTCATCTGACCAATCAGAGCACAGTAGACCAATCACAACAGACTGGGACATCTGACCAATCAGAGCAGAGTAGACCAATCACAACAAACTGGGGCATCTGACCAATGAGAGCAGAGTAGACCAATCACAATAGATTGGCTCATCTGACCAATCAGGGCAGAGTAGACCAATCACATGAAAAAATCATGGACATAATTCGAAAAGGTTAAATGGTCCTGAAAAACAATAGTCGCACTTGCATTCCTCGTGGTCAAAAATGATGCATTGGAAATTAATGGTAGGCGAATTTCATCTAGTGGAAACTTTTGGTACTGCGGCCACACTAAATCTGCCTGAAAGCCAATTTAGGGGAGATATCAACCAAAAACACACTCAGTGTGTAAATATCGTCTAATTATCATTATCGACCATTATTTAAAAAAGTATCCCCCTGTGCAGTACACTAGTATTATGTTGTGAAGTTCACTGCCCTCGTCCACGACCGTCTCCGCACAGTCTTGCAGTACCTGTTGAACGCACTCATTCAAACTCTATTAGAGGACACAGAGAGCGCTGTGGGGCGTACATTCCCTCTAGCTGACATCATCTCTCCTATTCTTGTGCATTTTCTCCCCTCATTCAAAGTTCGGAGTGTTATGTCAAAGCCTGGACAATGGTTGGCATGCTCGGAGAAGGCAGAGTGCCAGAAAACGATCTGTGAAACACTATTAAGCTCCTGCTCAAGGCAGCTGTGGCTCATAAGTCATGCATACAGTATTCTGAGGTAATATTGACCTATTTTCCACATACTACCAGATTCTGCTCCCGCATTCCTGTGTGGAAAAGAAACGTGGCGTAGTCACAGGTCGTATGCGACGGGGCTTAAGCGTTAATTGACTTCAGTGTTATGAAGCTCTGGTGGGGTTTTACTAAAAGCTGTGTGCACTTATAGTAACTTTCCATCCCTAAATACAGCCGAAAACCCCGGCCCAAACAGGGATACTTTGCATGTAAGCCACACGACAGCAAAGCGCCATTTGAGGGACTGTTCTGTGGTTTATTCAGCATTAGTCTGGCCTCAGGCAAGACTGTAGTATTTCTCAGCACGAGTCCTCTGTGTCAGGAAGATAACGTTTGAAAGCGCATTCTCATAAGCAGAGAATAATTGCCGTAATCTGAAAGCTATTCTGTGACACACTGAAGACTGCATCTGCGAGTCTGATGGACACAACAAATGCAGAGATAAGACCGTGATGGAAAATAAACAGTGCATGGGTCAAATGCACAAACACAAACAGGATGACTACAATCATTCAACTGTTCAGATGGTGAACTACTTTCAGAAAGTGATACGATTGTGTTTCTGCTCTCTGAACAGACACGTTTCAAGCAGAGAGATGTGATGTATAGCAAATATTTAAGATATACACTAAAATTGAAAAGTATGGGGTCAGTAAGATTTTAGCAAAGAAACATTAAATTGATCAAATGTGAGAGTAAGACTTGAGCTGTCTATTAATCAAATTATCCTGAAAAAAGTATCTGTTTTTATCTGTCTATCACAACTGTTTTCCCATTGAAAATATGTTTCTGACGGAGGCTTGCTTTCGCAGTGGAATAAAACATTTAAAAAGATAAATGCAACTTTTTTTTCAGAATAGTGAGATATAAACTTGCAATAGCGAGTTACAAAAGTCCATTTCCTGATGGAGTTTATATCTTGCCATTCTATGAAAAAAAGTCAGAATTGCGAGGAAAAATTTGCAATTACTTTCTTATTCTGTGGCGGAAACAAGCTTCCATAGTTTATTTAGCATCAAATCATAGGCTATATATATATATATATATATATATATATATTAGGGCTGTCAGTTAAACGCGTTATTACGGCGTTAACGCAAACCCATTTTAACGGCGTTAATTTTTTTATTACGCGATTAACGGTCTTTTTGTCCTAGCAAACTTTGTAGTTTTTTCACATACTTTTGCAACAGGACGCTGGCATGCGTCCTGATCCATTTCAGCGTCTTGCGCTCGTCATCCACTCAAAGCCGGCTCGCAAAGCCCAAACGAGTGTGTGCGGCGTGCCTGTTGTTTTGTTTCCGGTCTAGCTAGATCCGCTTGCGCTTTGGTCGAAGAAGCAACGAAACGTCCTCGCGCGGCCGCAAGCCATTGAAATGAATGGGTTTCAGAGCGCAGCGCGAGGCCGTTTTGTGCCGCACACACTCGTTTCAGCTTGCGAGCCGGCCAAATAGTAACGTTATGTTTTGAGTGGATGACGAGCGTGAGACGTCGAAATGGATGCCAATGAGATTCTGAATGTAAAGTTTACTTTTAAAAAGTTGCCAAATTGTCCCATTGACAAGACCAAAGCGATCTGTATGTTTTGTCATTATGAACTGAGCTATCATCATCGCAGCACGTCCAGCCTGAAACACCACTTGATGATGGCCAAGCAAACACACACACACACAACACAGATGATGCAAATTCTCCACCCCTCGTCAATATCAGGACCTCGTCAGTATTTCTTTCACCCTTTTATTGATGGACAGTGTTACATTGTGTGAGAGATTATTTAGGCTATATATGTTAGAGTGAAATTGAACACTATTCCAATGTTATTTTCAATAATAATAATTTAAAAAAAACATTTGCACTAAACAAGCCAATCCACTTTTCCATGTTGATAAGAGCATTAAAATGAGAAAAATGTAACAAAAAGAAATCAAACGACATTAAGAATAGATAAAAATGTGTGATTAATCGCGAGTTAACTATGACATTAATGCGATTATCGTTGATTAAATATTTTAATCATTTGACAGCACTATATATATATATATATATATATATATATATATATACACACTATATATACTGTATATATTAGTGTTGTCAAACAAGTAAAAATATTTAATTATGATTAATCGCATTAATGTCATAGTTAACTCACGATTAATTCGTACATTTTATCTATTCTATTCTATTCTATTCACACAGACTTCTTGATTTCTTTTCATCCCAAAATGTTTTACTCATTATAATGCTCTTATCAATATAGAAAAGTGCGATCGGCTTGTGCAAATGTTTTTTTATTGAAAACAACATTGGCAATACTGTGTTCAGTTTCACACTAACATTCTCACTTGGAGCAAATAATCTCTCACACAATGTAACACTGTCCATCAATAAAAGGGTGAAAGAAATAGGTGACGAGGTCCTTATATTAATCGAGCAACAAAACGTCCTTGTGCGGCGCATGCCATTGAAATGAATGGGTTTCATAGCGCAGCGCATGCCGCGTCCTGTTGCAAAAGCATATGAAAAAAAACTACAAAGTTTGCTAGGCCAAAAAGACTGTTAAGCGCACGATAAAAAAAAATACGCCGTTAAAATGGGTTTGCGTTAACGCCGTTAATAACATGTTTCACTGACAGCCCTTATATATATATAAATATATACATATGTCAGAGGTCGCACGCCTCTGGAGCAACTAGGGGTTAAGTGTCTTGCTCAGGGACACATTGGTGTCTCACAGTGGATACCAATGTGTCCCTGAGCAAGACACTTCAGGTTTGATTTTGAAATTGGTGGGGATGGGGACATCAATATATAAAAATATTTTAAGTTTTGATCTAAAATTATTGCTATGGATATATCAGGGTCACTGGCATATTGGTAGGGACATGTCCTAGCGTCCCTACTAAATTCATGCCCCTGTATATGGCTGTTTGGTTGAAATGATCAGAGATAATTCAGGTGACAACAGCCCTGATAGCCTTATATAGGAATATTTCTCATCTTCCAAACAGCACCTGACATGCTCTTAGGACGTTTCTCTTTAGCGATCCAATTAAACATTTAGCAGGCAAGTGTCAGACTCGACAGACAACCACCATACAGAGACAGAATTTCACAGTCTGTCAAAAAGGGTTTTAACACGTCCCCTTCAATATGTCCCCTCCCCCAACCAAAAGGAGAAAATCTCATTAGTTTCCCCTAGTTTTTTTTCACTAGTAGTGATGCGGGTTGCTTGATATAAAGAAGCATCATTAACATGCAGTTTAACCACAAAGTAATGAATGAAAAACCACCACAGTAGCTCTTTCAGGGGATCAAATGAAATCATCTGAGATTCTGATGTCGATACAAACTGAGAAACCACCACCACCTGGCTCTTTGAGGTCACAACCACATTTATTGAACGGAGTATTAAACAAGAGGGGGAACTTCTGCCGCCTGAATCCAAGGTGCTGGAGGTTAGTGGTGGTGTGGTATGACCAAAATCTTATTCTGTAAAAGTTGGTTTATATGTCCAATAACCATGAGGTAATTCCTATACTTGGATAATCCAGTCAATTAAATACTTCACAATGGTACTAATCTGAATACATCTCAGCAAAGAAGAATAAACACGCTTTGTGCCGACCACAATGTGCTTTGTGTGGCGAATTACTGTGTGCCGAGAGCAAGAAACCATAGAAGTTCAAGAACCATTTAGAAACTCAACACTCAATCTTTATTGTAAATTACACTTCTGTTGTTGATGCACATACAAAATTGTCGATAATCATCATGCATGCCATGCTTTCGTCACTTTCTGACTATTTTTCATGTGTACTTGCTGAATAAACATATTAATTCCAACTAACCCAACACTATGACGGTTTTCTGGATTGACATGTTGGATGTAGTTGAAATGTTACTCTGGTTGAAGCAGTAAAAGTACAAACCAAATGACAAAATGTGCCAGTCGCGGCAGGCTGGGACAAAAACTGAGATTTACATGGAAGATTTGTTTTCGCACTAAAGATGACATTATAGAGCAATAACTCAGCCTGTGTGCCACTCACACAATGGCCCGGGCCTTGGTTCTGGCCTGAAAAGACAAAAGTAGAAGGTTAGACACGTAGAATCGACTCGTGACCCAGACCTGCCCTTGAAATGGCTTTGTTATCTGTGTGTGTTTACACACACTTGGGTAAAGAATAGCTGGGGTGGTGCTGGGTTATCATACTGATCTCTTGCTGGCCTTGGAAATCAAATCCTCAAGCTTAAGTCCAAATAAAAACCCAACAGTCAATTGTAAAGGTAGAAGTCTCGATGACCAGGTGGTAATGACGGCAAGGTGTGGAGGAAACAAAAACCCCAAGGCTGAATCCTAAATCACCCCCTATACCCTCAATAGGCCGTTATTTGAGGGGACGGCCATTTGTAGTGGTGTCTGAAACCATAGTGGATATACAAGTGTTGTAGTTGTACGTCAACGGCTGTGTGAACTCACTCCCTCGTTTTCATTCACTCCTTCAAGTGAACTGTATAAGTGGACTAACGTAGGGAATAGTAGTGATTGAGGGTTTAGGGAGCAATTTCGGATACAGACCTATTCTAAGACCGATACTCTTTCCCATGAGGCCCAGGCAAACATACTGCCAAGTTACGGGCGATAAATACAGGCACCTGTCCAACAAGAGGTCACGAGCTTCAAAAGACAAAGTTCCCTGTGTTTTAATGGATAATTATAAGCACCTTCGCAAACATGTGAAAAGGTCACCTGCAAGGTACAAAGGTATATTTAGGGCTAAGGTCGCCCAGGTGTGAAGTCGCATGAGAGTATTTTCCTTTCAGGGCAGCGATTATCTTATGAGGTGTATATATCGGTGCAGTAACTTTCAAAAGTTTAGGATTAGTATGTTTTAATTTAAAGGGGACATATCATGAAAATAAGACCATTTCTGTGTTTAAGTGCTATAATCGGGTCCCAGGTAGAGCCAGACCAATATATCGGCCGATATTAGGCATTTTCCAAATTATCGGTATCGGCAGTTATAATGGTCGATAAATGAATATTTCAAAAATAAAAAAATGAAAATGGACAAAACACGCTTGAACCATGTCATGAGTGCTGGAGTTGTATAGTTTGTGCACCAGAGGGCACTCTACACCGTCCCTGTTGGCCCCGACTCGTTCAGTTGGTCACGATACATACATTGCTTGAATAACAATTAAAAGAACATCCCCATCAGATTATTAGTTAGTAATAATTAAGTTACGTTGTTACAGTGTAGTTGACTGACTGTCCTTTTAACTTTTGACATAGTGACTGAAGTATTTCTTTAATAGCACGTGACAGTTATAGCAATGAGACTAATCATCTCTTCTTGGCCTGTTATATTGAAAATGTATGTTTTACACTTTGCAGTATGACGCCATCCATTGCTAAATTATGGCTCATAGACTAGCTAATCACAAAGCTAGCTAATGCCACTATCATCAGTCTGTTCTGTTAAAACAATAAAAGAAACAAGTTTCTTTTTAAAATTCATGATCATAATATTTTAGTTAAAACTCATAAATAACTACAAATAACTAACGTTTGGGAAATCTGTTAATGTTTTATTGCGCGTTTAAAAAAAAAAAATATCGACCGATATATCGGCATATCGGATTTTAAAACCAAAAAATATTTGTATCGGTATCGGCCTTCAAAATCCTTTATCAGTCAGGCTCTAGGTGCATCTACCAACCCAGAAAACATGAAATGTGACAACTCAGTAACTTTGGGCTGGTAAGCCTTTTTCTGTAAGCATTCAGGGTTCCAGACTGCAACCAAATTGGTCGCATATGCAACCATTTTTTGAGAATGTGCGAGTTGAACGTTTATATGGTAGCATATGTGCGAGTGGATGCTGCTGCTGTCCGTAACTTATGTTCAAAATGTACGAGTCGGCTACACCATGAATCCATTTTCCAAACCGTGTTTTTGACTTATCATGAATCACTACGGTACGCCTATAATAAGTGTTTATATTCAGACTATTTTATCCCCGGACTCGGATGCAGAGTTGCCCAGTGCCTGTGTGACTCGCCATAGACATTAATGGAGAGAAGTAGAAAAAATTCTGATGTAGGAAGGGGATCTTAATTATTATAATATTACTGCCCCTTAATCTGCACGTTTCCACCCACGGCGCCGCCATTTGGTTTTCGCGAGCGACAACAGTGTAACCCGTTCTAACGCAATGGCAAAAGTTCGAGCAAAGCATGCAAACTGTTCTGTCAAACAACACTATTTGACCAAAAAATGTCATGGCTGTCTTATAAAGAGCTCGGGAACTGTCAACTTGTGTAAAAGTTAAACATGACGGCACAAGCATGTCGATGAGGTAAATCAATATAACTACACAGCGACTACATAACTGTATCCGCTAAGCATTCAGAAACGTCCAGGTTCAGTCTAAAAGTTGCAACCTCCGTCTCTCCGTAAGACTGCACTCCGCTACTTATTTCTGAAATTTGACTCAAATTCATGTTTTGTTATTGTTATCCGAAGCTTGTGTAAAGGATCGTCCATCTTCTGAATGGGGTTGGAGAGAAGCAGCTCATTTGCATTTAAAGGGACACGCACACAAAAATGGTGCTTTTTGCTCACACCAAAAAAGGGGCAACTTTGACGAGCTATAATAAATGATCTGGGTTGTATTTTGAGCTGTAATTCCGCAGACACCATAGATTTAAATTACATATTGTGAATAAATAAACAAATGCCATCGCAAACCTGTAGGTGACAGGTGCGTAGGAAAGGAAGACCAAGAATGGTCGACAATCTACAATTAGGAACTCCCGCACACTATCAGTACTTGCAAATAAAACTTTAATTTAGCAGCAACTTTTCGGTCTTACAACCTTCATCAGGCAAGGGCCTAATAGGTAATCTTTAAAGAAATTAATACTTTCATTCAGCAAGAATACATTCAATTAGTGATGCCCTGAAATGAAAATTCTGAATACACCCGCAAAGTCAAAAAGGTGTAACTCTTTTAACGTAAAATGGTCCCAAACATATCTCCGACAAGCTCGCTTAATTTTTCCTCAAGTCTGCTTTACGTGTTTCACGGTTGAGTAGCACGCGCCTTGCTTAATCGACTATCGGCCTGTTTTATAGATTAAATTATCGGCAATTAATCGATCGCTAATCATCGATTAATTGCTAGCATCCCTAGTTTCTAACATTTCAATTTAAAAAAAAACAAACAAAAACATTTCAATTTAAAATGCAGCGACTGATTTGCACGTCACTTCTTTACCATGGTAAAACGACTGTAACATACAGACTTTACTGGCATATTGCTTTTACAACTGTCTTTATGTGTTATCCCAGAGAAAAGACCCATTTCTCTTCTGATGCCTGGCAGTTTGTGAGGTCTTATTGGGGGAACGTCTGTCTCTCTTCCCCTCTAGAGACTGGACCACATCACAGAGAGCATGGGCTGTTTATGCTGGAGTCGAGTGCACACAGCTCTCTCTTAATGTGCTGCCATAAAGAGATAAAAGTAGAGTGCAAACACGCAGTAGAGTCTGTTGATGTTATCAGGACCCGGTTGGCAAGATGTTCCAAAGGCCAATCAAACTGCTCTTAAAGAACACACACCAGGAGATAAAATAAACCTCAAACAAAGACCAACTGGTGGGACTGGGAAAAGCAGGCATGAATGGGGCTCTCCGGGCAGTGAGTTTCATTCGTGTTAGATTGTTAGAAAGAGCATAGAAATACATTTAACCAAAACAACACACTCACCACTGTTGAGCAGACAGCGAGTCCCGATCTTTGACCTCATGAAATAAACCAGTGTAACTGGGGCTATGTACAAGTAAATCTGTTTCCGAATGACTTTATTTGTCATGAGTATGTCTACATGAATTCGAAAGCGTGCGCTGAATTCAAAGTTACTTC
The DNA here is from genome assembly GCA_030378365.1 of Hybognathus amarus. NCBI lineage: Eukaryota > Metazoa > Chordata > Actinopteri > Cypriniformes > Leuciscidae > Hybognathus > Hybognathus amarus. Next base: position 150,565 of record JAQIUQ010000669.1, read on the forward strand.
ACATCCACACACTGCATGCTTAAGTAAATATTGTGGCTAATTCGATCATGCTTTCAACCATTTAAGATGTTTAACCAAGTTAACCCAAAATTAAAAATTTCATCATTTACTTACATCATTCCAAACCTGCATGACTCTATTTCTTCAGTGGAACAAATCAGGAGAATTTGAGCACATTGTCGCCTAAATATTCCAGTCCGTTCATCACTCGAAGCTATTGCACGGCTTAGAGAAACTCGGAGTATGGTCTATGAATAAAATTGCCGACTATGATCGACTTTCAGTGTATTATGTGGAAATTACGTTAAACTTCTTCTATTGAAGAAAGAAAGTCGTACAGGTTTGGATGGACATGAGGGTGAAAATGGCAATTTTCAGAATTACTTTTAAACTACTCTTTAAAATCTTGCATAATGTCTCTCAAATTTCATGGAGAAAATGTGAAAAACATGCAATTACCATTGCAGACCATTTTAGAGCAAGTACATGCATATCAAGAATGTTTTTGAGATACATCGCCCACCATCCCTAGTCATGGGTGTATGAATATCAAACCAGGATCATCAGAAGAAACATTCTAACGTTTTCACAGCCCGTCTTTTAGCTTCCTATTTGCCAACAAGGGGCTGCGAAAAGCAAAGTCCCTCGTGGATGCACATCAAAAGCTGTGTTAGAATAGCAATGAACTGTTACTCACTGCTTTTGCTGGCTTTGACCTTGGCCAGCAGTTTCTGTGTAGTAGCTAGATCTCCATTCTTGACCGCTTGCAGAAGATCCTGCTCTTTTCCCATGATCCCCACCAGCCAGAACTCCACCAGCGTCCCACAAGAGTCCCGCTCCTCCCTTACACCTCCATACAGCGGCGCAACCGCGGCATGAACCTATCCCAGAATCCTCTCTTTCGGTAGTGCTTACTTCACTCTGTTGACAGCCGGATGTCTGAGAGAACCACAAGCAACCAGATATCCGTATTTCTCCAACAATGGCGTCATCAAAATCAACAGACCGTCTAACTTCAGCTCTCCGTCTGGTTATGGATGCGGAAGGCCGGAGGAGGAATGGAAAATCTATTTTGCCTTATGAATTGCCTTCCGGTTTCTCGTTCTCAAGTTTCCAGAGCCTTTTCAGAGTAACTCGAGTCTGGTTTGGGTCGCATGGAGCTCAGATTCTGGGAACGCAGGGGCCTTGTTGATGCTGTGGTTTCCAAGGTTGAGAACTAACATTGGAGATTTGGATAGTTTGGATCAGCAGACCAGGACCTGAAAAGGAGTCGGCAAGAAAAATAGCATTGTTAATACACCAGCCAAGTACAGGGCATGAGCAAAGCAGTAAGACAGGGAAAGCAACGTTGAAAACAGCAAACCTTAAAGACTCTTTTCACCTCTCACACTCGATTGATTGCTTCTCAAGGAAAGGTTGCAGGGATAGTTCACCCAAAAATGTAAATTCTGTCATCACTCATCTTCATGTTAGTTCAAACCTGTATGACTTTCTATTTTTAAACCCAAAAGACAATACACTACTGTTCAAAAATGTTGCTGAGAAAGTTCAAAAATGACTTGCACATCGTTTCCAATAAACTACTAAGTAGCACAACTGCTTTCAACATTGATAATGATCCGAAATGTGTCTTGAGCGTCAAATCAGCATATTATAAGGATGTTTGGGCCACCATTGACAATTATTGCATTGACAAAAACCTTTTTTACCGTACGTTCACAGCGCCGTCAACTTGAGCGTTAAAGAAGCTCTGGCCGCCCTGTCAAGGACGCTTGTCAAAAAGTACGGGAAGCTTGTTGACGCTTTGAATGCTCTGACGTCGCAGGGAGAATAAAAGTGTCACAACATGAAATGTAATAAGCATAAAAAACAGGCAATATATTGAAGAAACCTTTTTTAATGACAGCATTTTTATAACCGTTTTGGTCACATTTGGTAGAGAAAAAAATAGTCAGCTATTATTATTATTACTATTATTATTACTACGGTCAAATCGGTGTCAGCCGTGAGCAAATTAATTGCATTCCCTCTTTAAAACGAGCATTCGAAAATATTTGCGCTCATGCGGTCCCTATTAGCAAAAAACGTCATGTCATAAATGATACGAAACCAGTAGGAAACACAGCAGACGGCGATGATTAGCTTCTCTTCCATTTCTCGAGCTAATGTTTTGGTAGGAACGAAAGTTTACGTTCATGTTTCTCTTTAATCAGCCAGCGTGAACGAATGTCTATATTCCCATTGGCTACCAGAGATGTATAAAGTACTAGAAACCTGGACTTGAGTAGAAGTACAAGTGCTCTATCAAAAAAGTGACTTGAGTAGAAGTTGAAGTGCTCTTTAAGACACCACACTTAAGTAGAATTTTTCTACTTTTTCTACTTAAGTATTGCAAGTAGTTTATTTAAAAATTCACTACTTAAGTACTAAAAGTAAAAGTATTGTGTCATGTAATTATTAAAGAAAGCAGTCAAAAGTTTGAACTACACTGTAAAAAAAATTAGAGTAGGATTTACTTGAAAAATGCTTGCTAAACTATCTCACTCAGAAAATGCTAGTAAATTTACAAAGATTTGCCAAGTAAAAACCTAAACATATTCATCAGTAGCTTTAATTAGAAATCTTTAAGGTAAATTTACTTGGAATATGGAATTAAGTAAACTTTACAAAAAATAAGTAATTTTAACTCGGCTAGTAAAAGGTTGATTAATATCGATTTCCTTTGCCTTTGTATTACATTTCACAAAAACAATAATCTTAAATTGTATTAGTCTTTTAGAGTATGTGCTTTACTTAGATCATCTAAGTAATCATGTCAGATGTTAAACGTCTTGTGAATGCAATCACCTCAATACTTGGCAGACAATACACAATGGCGGTAACATTTGATGGGTCGTTTTGTGTTTGAATGTGTAATTTTGAGCAAAAAATGTTCTTGAAATGTCACAAAATGGCAAGTTACTAATACTGACAACAAAAATCAATGATAAATAAGTGTAAGTACAGCTGGAAACCAGTGAAAAATGAGCCTCATTAATTATTCAAGGTCCAGTGCATGATAGGAACCCCAGTATCAGAAAAGTTGAGTAATTTTTACTTAATTTTATTGAGTTGATATTTACACTTTCATTTCTACTCGCTTGAATTAAGTACTGATATGGAATTTACTTAATTCTTGCCTGAACTAACTTTTTCAAGTAAATTACATTGGGGTTTTTTCACTAGTATTTACTTTTTTATTTATTTTTTACAGTGTAGCAATCAAATATGTCGCTTTGGCGGGATACAAATTTGCTTTGGCGGGCGCCAAAAAAATGTCATTGCAGGACAACCCCTGCATTAGTTGTCAATGTGTGTGTCAATCAATACCATTACCCTATAAAACTGGCATGTGATTGGCACGAATGATTCGTAAAAAATTTATAATTGTAACGAGTAACTAGCAGAACATAAAAAAATATTGAAAATATCTACTGAAGTAAAAGTAGAAGTATGAGAAAAAAACAATACTATAGTAGAGTACAGATACAGCATTTTAGTACTTAAGTACAGTACTTAAGTAGTTCTACTTCGTTACTATACATCTCTGTTGGCTACTGGTGTTTTGCCGCTGCTTGCCCGCTGAACCGCGTCAGAGCTCATTACCATAAAGTTGAGCTTCTTTCAACTTTCTGATTGACGCTCAAAATGCTCAAAACGCCCAAAACGCGACGCCGATGGATTTGACGCTACTTGCAGCTGAGAAAAGCCAGCTTCCATTGAAAATTAATGACTTCCGTCCGCTTTGGAAGCTCAAGTCGCGGCGGTGTGAACGTACAGGTATTATTACATAATGATTGGATTTTCATTTTTGGGTGAACTAAACCCTTAAGCTAACTATACCTACCAATATATCCGTCTGGTCTGTGTCAATGACATGATGCTCATGCAATTCATTTTGATGTTTTTGGGGGTCATAGAATAAAAAAAAACATCATGGTGGACAATGAAGGGGAAAAAATTATAAATATTGAAGACTTAAGTCTTCAAAAGTTCAAAAGTTAACCATCAAAAGTTTCATAGTATCACAAAAAAGACTTGGCAAGATCAATAAGCCTCTTAAAATATAACATTACTTGACCTTTTTATCCACAAAGCAATGTAAGTTCAGGTTGTAAATGTGGTGCAGCCAAAACTTACTTCCCCCCTACTTTCAGCTTTAATCGGTGTGTTGCAGACACCCTACAGAAGAAGATGGGATTTTTGCAAAAACAGTCTGTAACCATCGCCAGTAAGACTTTGGATTTACTGCATGTGCCTGCACATTTAAAATGTGTTGGCCAAGCATTTGTATCTGCATTTGCATGCCTAACCCGAAGTATGAGCAGCAGTAGTTGTAGTAATTCCCCTAACACCACTATTTAAAAAAAACGCTGAGACTCGTAGGAAAAAAGTTTTAAAAAAACTCTTGATAGCATATCATCTCAAACATGCTGTCAAAGCAACAAAAAAAAGACTAAAAGCATAAGCTTAATGGTAAGTGTGGTCAGTAAATCTGAAAACAATGATAACCATATGCAGCGCAGCACATGGCAGCTTCACACTCAGCGGTCAGGCCGCCCGGTGTCTGGGTCACAGCGTGAGCAGTAAATGAGCACCACACGGCCGTCTCATAATCACTCCTCCATTACATAACCCTGAACGATCTCTACACACCCAGAGCACTCGGAGGGAGTAAGCAAAGCTGCCACTCTCCATAGCTGTAATCACGTCCTCTTTCGTTCCCCTCAGGGCCAATACTCTTCACACGCCGCTGCCAAACCGCTGATAATGTGAGTTTTTGAGTGCTGTTATGATGGATTTCCAACGTTTTGATTGAAATTTCGGACATTTTCCACCATTTCAAAAAAGAAAGAGGAACAGGAAAAGTGAACGTGAAGGTAGACCGAAAATCTTTGACTAATGAAAAGACTAACAGAGTAATAATGGTTGGACAAGCCCACTAGCTGGCCCTCGTTTATGAACCATCGTATTCATTTTAGAGATGCAAAGAAATAAGTGATGGGTTGCCTGAACAGGGGCTCAGTATTCATGGTCCTGGGAAGCCGTAAGTATGACGTCGGGTGCGTTCAGATCACTTTTCACTTTACCTTTTCTAGAGAAATACAGCAAGAAACTGTAATCTGATGATTGAAGAATGCACATCAGGTGTGTTTTTGCAGTTTCTGTAGGTGTTGTGAACTGAATCGCAACTGTACTAGCACTTTTTAGATTAAAAGATCTAATTGCATGTGCACTACAAATAATGTTTAGTGAAGTTTTGTCCATGCACCAACTGAAAATAAGCATAGACTAACGCCACCTTCACACTGGCAGTTGAAATCAGCTCCGGACGTCGTACTACACAGTGAAAAGCGTCGGACGCGGGTAGAACAAAAGAGAGAAGGTCGGGTCGAACTAAAAACTGTGATATGGTGATCAATAGTTTAATGTCTGCCTACAATTTAATTGTATTAACTGCCCCCCTAATAACGTTAGAAAGTCATGAAAATAAAAAATGACATGACAACTTCTCGTTATAAAATCATTATTTATTTTATTAAACGTTAATAAATCAGGTTTGTTTATCAGTACCATAGCAACGCTCAACTTCCGCTGGAATTTTCAGATAGGAACCGTCCGTAGCTTTTCGCAAGAGATCAAATTTTTGAACTCATCCGGATGACCAACGGACACGATTTTCTTCGCACCGCACTCGGTCGGACCCGTTTGGGACCCATTCGCATGCGGTCTGCGAATCTCCATAGGAAATGAATGACTTCCGGTCGTTTCGGTAGCCGCATCGGAGCTGATTTCAACTGCCAGTGTGAGGGCGGCGTAAGGCCCTGTTTACACGAGAGCGCTCGCGGGGGTTTTTCGGATGTGCCTTTCGTTTACACGGCAACAGCGTTTTGGGGCTTAAAAACGCAAAAAAAGTGAAACCGCTCTCCAGAGTGTAAATCTTAAAAACGCTCCACCGCCACGTGTAAAGGGTAAAAAACGCAAAAGTCTGCTAGACAGTAAAGGTTGTACGCAGGCGCGCGGACAGTGTTTTTGTGTGGCAGTGCTTCATACCGCCACAAAGCCCCTGGAGTGCATACTACATTGAATTTCATACACTTTTGCGTCACCATATGCACACGGATTTCCCACCCATGGCGCTCATCTAAACGCAGAATAAAAAGTGATAACGCAACACCACTTTACGTTTTCTCTTCAGATCGTTTCCGTGTAAACATAGCCTAAAAGATCAGTCATTGATTGGAACTTAAAAATCAATATCGGTTCTTAAAAACGATAATCAATAGTCCTGTTAAAATACTTTTTTACCACTGCCGAGCACAATGCGTACGATTAATTTAAACTTCTATAGAGTGCCGAAGTTATGACGTCACTTTGTAGGACAACTCGGAAGTTAGCGGCGTATGGGTTCCCTCGAATGAAAAAGCAATGCATCTTCCCCATAGACTTTTGGAAAAATCGCAAAAAAAAATAAGATCTGTGTTCAACAAAGAGTTGTGACCCTTACACGTTTTGTCTATCGAGATAATCTTTACAAGTTAATCCAAATTGTATACATTTTGAAGCATATATAAAGTTTAAAATAAAAACACAAGCAGACACAATTAAGTTTAAAAAAACCACAAGCAGGTTATAACTGGTGTGTTTTATGTCATAGATTAAAACGTGAACATATTCAGAGACTTTGTTCACCACAGACATTATTTCAGGTGCTTTAGCAAAAACCAATTCAAAAATCCCATAGACTTTAGAGCGAGGGAACCGGGAGTGCTAAAATGCTAACTCACTTCTGCGTTTTGGCCTACAAAGAGATGTCATAACTTCGGCACTCTATACTGAAGTGTTGGTAATAAAGCAGATGTCACGTAAAATGTAAAACGTAAATTGATTGATGGATGAATAACTTGAAAGTAGAGTTGCACAATCAAATCGCGACATGGTTTATGAATATTAAAACACAAAATAAACATATAATCTGCCTGTTCTGCATGAATGAGCTGCCCTTAAGGAGCATCTCAGAATTTTATTTGAAGAAAAAAACATCGTCAAACACACCCTGAAACTCGAAGGTCTTCACTACAACCCGTAAAAGAAAAGTTTGGTTTAACTTGAAGAAATTATTATGACAGAAATATTAGCCTACTATTGTACAATAGAATGTACCCTACTTCTGAAAATTATGATAATAATACAATAAATAATTATACAAGGGATAAGTAGGGATTTCATTTTTTGTCCATGTTTGTCTCTGTTGTGCAGCACTTAAAAGTTGTTCAATTTTAATTTGATTACATCTTAAATTTGCTTTAATGATCTGATTATAACCATTATTTATAATATATTTGTATTAAATCATAACATAGGACTCTTATAACTATTAAAAAAGTGAATAAATGATTAATTAAAATAAGTTGTTTATCAAATCCATAATCACATTCAATTGATTAGACATGTTTTTGATTATAGAAATGTAAATAAACAAAACAAAGTAGATGGTTTCAAGTGTGCTATTGATAGTAAAGCTGAGACTGATTGATATATTAACTGATGATAATATTATTTGAATACCTAATAACCTTGATATTTTCTGAAAAGAATATCATAAAGTGAAAATGTTATGTTACAACTCTGAATGGTAATGAGGTTGATAAAGGACTGAGGGGGTTTCTTTAGGTTACCAGCCTAGATGTTCACCACACAATCCATGGAGCAACTCTCTGAGGACAGACAGCACATGAGTGCCAAAATAAACAAACAATGACATAACACTTTTCTTCATAACACCACCATACAACCATAAAACATGCAATAACAGGCGCTAGTTAAAGTTAAGGTAGGATTATGATACATCTAATAGCACACTGTAACATTAGTGTCCGCCAAAATACCACAGCTTAACTGAAAGGTGACTGGTATTAGCTGCCGCTGTAATGAATATAACCATAAAGCTTAATACACTTCACTTCTTTACAACAACAACAAAAACATTGTATTTTCGCGGGAACTAGTTAGTATGGTGATTTAACGCTAGTTCGAGACAAAACACAAAAGTGAAACGATATTCGATGAAATCACATCAAGTAGCGCGACAACTATCGATTTAAACACCAAGTAACAAAAACGCACATTGCTTTAAACCTCATTGTAAGACTTTAGCCCAATATTCAACACTTGTGCGAAAAAAGAGTGTTTGTAAACAAAACTTCCCCGTCAATTATGATAAACAAACTCACCTTTATACATTGGTGTAAAGAGTTCATAACAGCGGGTTCTCGTTCATTCGCTCCAGTCCAGACACTTCTTCAGCAACAACAACTGACTCAAAGTCACCTTTAGTCAACTCTACACACGCTAGAAGTGTGTGAACTACTGCTAATCGCGCTCTCGGGTTATTTACTCGCCCGTTTCTCCCAAACTGAACGCCTGCATGGATTTGCATGTGCGTGTTTGGAGAGCTCCAGCACTGTGAGTGTGAGAGAGGCAGTCAGAGCAGCTCGAGTGCGGGGATCGGCCCTCCTCCAGGGGGAGGGAGCAGCGCTGCCCTGCCCTGCCGCCCGACGCGACGCGCTCCGGGGCATCAGCTGTGCCGCTCTGCCGCCCTCTGGGACCCATCCGCCGCCGACACTCACCGGAGCTCATTCACCCTCATCCTGTCTGATGCATTCGTGAAGAACAGTTATTATTTAAATAGTAAAATATAACTCTTAAGGTTTTTTATGAATTCTGTAGAAGTGCATTATTTATGTTAACAAATGTTAGGACATTAGTTTACTACACTCTAACCCAATTTTGGGTCAAATATGGACAAACCCACCCAATTGGATTTAAAAAAATACAATTTATAAATTTAACAGCTGCATATTTGACCCAAAATTGGGTTAAAATGACCCAGCGTTTTTTAGAGTGTACCTTTGTTAACTTAAACTAATAATGCACTTCTACAGAATTTATTAATCTCAGTTAATATTAATTTAATAAAACGTTATTAAAATCAAATGTTGTATTTGTTAACATTATGCAATGTAAACTAACACATGAACAGCTGTATTTTTACCAACTAACATTAACAAAGATCAATAATTACAAATGTAGACTATTGATCATTGTTAGTTCATGTTAGTTAATACATTAACCAGTGTTTAACTAATAAACCTTGTGTTCACTCAATGTGTTTTGTTGATTGTACAGAGCTGTAAAGCTATGAAATTAGTGTGGAGAGAATTCAGCTCAGATCATTTGTTTTTGGGGAAATTTGATGCAAAATAGTATAGAGAGTGGGGCATCAGTTTGTGTAAATCCCCTTGGGGTTCAGAGTATTTATTTTATTCCCACATTAATTTCTCACATGTCTATAATTATGTGGCATTGTTTCATTAATACAGTAGGCTATGATCTTGATTTACCTATAAAGAATAAAAGTGAAATGTGACAACGTGCCCCATTGTAACATGACCATATCTGATCTAATAAATGATCTAACAAACTAAAATAGTTTGTCAATAAAATACAATCATTAACTTTTTCATATACAGTAATGGTATTTTTTATTAAATAAAAATAAACTAGGCTACTTTTTGAGTTTGACACAAAACACAGATATACAGCATAGTTTCTGAACATATCTGAACATTGACTCAGTCTTTATTCACCCTTCTTTTCATGATTTCTCAATTCAATAGAATTCATAAAAGTATTGAGATAGAATAGTTCTAAGTTCTCAACTATTTGAGAACTAGTTCTCAACTATCAGATTTGTCTAATTTTAAATAAACACAAAAAACAGAGATGAAAAATTAACTTAAATAAGAAATGTACTTTTGCTAAATAAATGTTCAATGAGATCTTCTAAAGATTTCTTCATTTTGTCATAATTTTTTCTCTATATTGATATGGCAACTAGTAAAGTTTTGCCAAGCAAGCATGTGTGGAAAGTTTTAAACCATGTGTGTTACAACTAGCCCCACGTTAGCTTGGGTTGGTGTTGGGGTTAATGCATTACAACTACTAGTCAGATTACTTTTTCAAGTAACTAGCAAAGTAACACATTAATTTTAAATTATTTACAGCAAAAAAAAAATATCTGAGTTAGTTTGTTTCCTCAAGTTTTGACTGACACCTCTCCTGAGGCATGATCATAAATATGATGTTATTGTAGCTCTAGACTAAATATGAGGAGGCATTTATTCATCTCACTTGGACAAAAACATTCCCTATTTCTCAAAACAAATAAAAACAATTAAATGCAAAAACTATTTAATCTCACTATATACAATGTATTTGCTGCTGACCTTCGATGATCCAATTGAACCATAAAAAGCAAAAATGACTTTAGATGAACATCACGTGGTTCTTTTCTTTTTTGTTATACTGTGTTGAACTTTTTTCAGCAGAACAGCTGAAAGGTTTGTTTGAGTGGCGCCCTCTACTGTACAAATGTGAATTTGCATTTTCTTCAGCCTGAGGATTATTCATTTCACTTGTGAAAAGGCCTTTACATTTGAGGAAAAAATGACTTTTGTTGTTTTTGTTATTAAAAATACAAGCTAGCAAGCACAGCTTAAATTAGGAAAAGCAACGCAAAAGTAACGTAACGCGTTGATTTGCATAAAAAGTAAAGCAGTTAATTACTTTTTTGAGGGAGTAACACAATATTGTAATGCATTACTTTTAAAGGGCTGGTTGATTGTGATTTTTAGTTAGAACTTTAGTTAGTGCGTAAATTTCGCTGTTCTGACTTCATAACACATAATTGCGGGTTTATATCTTGAAATTCTGACACCTTTTCTGAGAATTGATTGATATAAACTCGCAATTATGACTTATCAGGACAAATCTAAGGAAAAAAGAGTTAACTTTTTTCCCTCAGAATAGTTTAAATCTCACAATTCTGACTTTATATCTCGCAATTCTGACTTTAAATCTCACAATTTTGACTTTATATCTCGCAATTCTGACTTTACATCATGCAATTCTGACTTTATATCTCGCAATTCTGACTTAATATCACGCAATTCTGACTTTATATCTCGCAATTCTGACTTTATATCTCGCAATTCTGACTTTATATCTTCGCAATTCTGACTTTATATCTCGCAATTCTGACTTTATAACTCGCAATTCTGACTTTATATCTCGCAATTCTGACTCTTTATATCTCGCAATTCTGACTTTATATCACACAATTCTGACTTTATATCTCGCAATTCTGACTTTATATCACACAATTCTGACTTTATATCTCGCAATTTCTGACTTTATATCTCACAATTCTGACTTTATATCTCACAATTCTGACTTTATATCTCACAATTCTGACTTTATATCTCACAATTCTGACTTTATATCACACAATTCTGACTTTATATCACATCAATTCTGACTTTATATCTCACAATTCTGACTTTATATCTCGCAATTTCTGACTTTATATCTCGCAATTTTGACTTTAATATTACGCAATTCCTGACTTTATATCTCACAATTCTGACTTTATAACTTGCAATTGCGACTTTACATTCAATCAATTCTGACTTTATATCTCGCAATTTTGACTTTATATCTCGCAATTCTGACTTTATATCTCGCAATTCTGACTTTATATCTCGCAATTCTGACTTTATATCTCGCAATTCTGACTTTATATCTCGCAATTCTGACTTTATATCTTGCAATTCTGACTTTATATCACACAATTCTGACTTTATATCACGCAATTCTAACTTTATATCACACAATTCTGACTTTATATCACACAATTCTGACTTTATATCTCACAATTCTGACTTTATATCACGCAATTCTGACTTTATATCTCACAATTCTGACTTTATAACTTGCAATTGCGACTTTACATCAATCAATTCTGACTTTATATCTCGCAATTCTGACTTTATATCTCGCAATTCTGACTTTATATCACACAATTCTGACTTTATATCACGCAATTCTGACTTTATATCACGCAATTCTGACTTTATAACTTGCAATTGCGACTTTACATCAATCAATTCTGACTTTATATCTCACAATTCTGACTTTATATCACACAATTCTGACTTTATATCTCACAATTCTGACTTTATATCACGCAATTCTGACTTTATAACTTGCAATTGCGACTTTACATCAATCAATTCTGACTTTATATCTCGCAATTCGGACTTCATCAATTCTGACTTTATAAACACGCAATTCGACTTTACATCAATCAATTCTTACATTATATCTCGCAATTCTGACTTTTATAACACACAATTGCAACTTTATATCTCGCAATTCTGACTTTATATTCCACAATTCTGACTTTATATCTCGCAATTCTGACTTTATATCCAGTGGTGGAAAGAGTACTGAAAAAACATACTCAAGTAAAAGTACCAAAAAATTACATTCCAAAAAATGTAGTGTGAGTAGAGTAAAAAGTACTTGTCCAAAAAACTACTTGAGTAAGAGTAAAAAAGTAGCTTATTTAAAAGTGCTCATGAGTAGTGAGTAGTGAGTACTGAGGTGCGGATTCTAACCCTTATAATAAACACTGTGCACTACAATTTATACATTAAAAAATGCACATACTGTAATTAACATTATATTTTGTTCTTTGTAAGAAAGATTGAAGAATATCTCATCCATATTTTTAAAATGCATCAAATCAGTACACTCATCACCATTTAAATCATATTATTTGGAGGGAAAAAGCATTTCAAATTAGGGCGAAAAGCCAATGGGCCTGAGCATGCTATTGTTGCACATAAAATATCAATATTCATAACTGTGCAAAGAATTCAAAAACCTTTAGAAACTCATATGATAGTTCAGCATCACACACCAAGAGATGGGTTAAATAGAGAGATTAAAAAATACCCAATTTCTCTCCAAAACGGTACCAATGTTAGTGTTTTGATAAATGAGAATCACTAATATTATCAGATTACCTCAACTAATGCACTGAAAAAGGCTAAGATAGTGAGCTAACACTAATTACACACTTTTATTCCATGCTATTAAATATGTTACAATTTAAACGTAAATGCACATTGTTCTAGAAGGTTGGCATCATCCCTTACATTTTACACGGCTACATTTACTCACATTGTAATGCTGATAATAATAAAATTTGTAAGGAAAATTGTGCATTAAATAGGGAAGTTATATCCAGGAAACTTTTACAAAAGAAACAAACAAACACACTTTGTCTCTGAAGTCTCGGTGAAGCTGTTTTATCAGCAGCATCCACAAAAAAAAAGAAAGAAAAAAAGTGCAGCAAAAAAAATGAAGACGGATCGTATAATGGATCAATCAAAAAACGTTGTTTACTAACGAGCTGTGCTAATTTCTTATTAAGAAATGCAGTTCAAGTTAACAACCTGGTGCACTGATTCTGAATCTGGCGGCATGGCGAGCGCGAGACGCGGCAGTGCACAGATCGTGACGCGCGTCTCTCTATAATGTGATTGTGAAGTAAATAGAAGCGGGAATTCACCGCATTATGAACTCGTCACGCAATACCCCCAACCTCAGACAAAATGTTAGGCCCTGTAGACAGGCCAGCCAAATAAATATCATATTAAGCAGAAATGTACCTTAGCATATTAGAGGAAGACGCTGATATCTGGATTGAATTGATGCGTGAAGAATGCACTTCCACAGCAGTCACGAGCAACAGCAGGAATAGGCGGTTAAAGTTTTCTATGCTTTAATTTGATTTGATGACAGTCACGAGACCGATTACTCGATCCAATCACGATGATGGATAAAAATAAAATTAAAACAAGCATGTAACGAGTAACGCCCACAAACAGAAGGAAAATAGCGGAGAAAAAGTACCGATACATCACTTAAAATGTACTCAAGTAAAAGTAAAATTACACAATTTTAAACTAACTCAAAAAAGTACAATTTCTGAAAAAAAAAACTACTTAATTACAGTACCGTGAGTATTTGTAATTCGTTACTTTAGACCCCTGTTTATATCTCGCAATTGTGAGAAAAAAATTCAGAATTGTTAGATAAAAAGTCGCAATTACCTTTTTTATTTTTCATTCTGTGGCGGAAACAAGCTTCCATATGAAGCTGCTCACACACACACACACACACAGTTATTGAAGCTCCGCCCTCTGTGTCAGGAGCAGCAGCTCATTTTCATTTAAAGGGACAGACACAAAAACAGCGTTTTTGCTCACCTTCAAAAAGTGACAATTTTAACATGCTATATAAAATTATCTGAGGGGTATTTTGAGCTAAAACTTCACACACACTCTGGGGACATCAAAGACTTATTTTACATCTTGTGAAAAGGGCATTTCACCAGCCCTTTAAATGTAACTTTCCACAACACTACATAATGAGATCTTGAAGTTGATTTCAGACTTTGATATCCTGGTAAATGTGAGCATGGTCAGAGGCATTATTAAGTCAATGGCGATCTGAGCCATTTTCCGCTCTTCGCCATTTTCACAAGGGATTTGATGCATGAATCCATAACGAGCTTTACTTTTTCTTTGTCCTGTTACATTTTAAGAGAAATCAAACTCAAAACTTCTTTACATGAAGCAAGACATAATCAAAAGTCTCTAGCGCTCTTTTTTAAAGGGAAAGTTCACCCTAAAATTGTAATTCTGTTAAGCTACCATTAAGTTGTTTGTTTCTTCTGCTGAACATAAAAGAAGATATTTTGGGGAATATAGTGAACAAAATGTAGACCCTACTAGATTCCAAGAAAAAAATACTATGGAAGTCAAGATTTAAAATTTGTGTGAACTATCCCTTTAAATATCTGTCTCTAGGAGAAAGACGTGAGATAATATTCACCCCCAAATCTGCATTCATTTGTCGCATGTTGTTGTGCAGCAACTTAAAATGAATAGAACTCAATGTATCTGAAGACATGCTTTCATGAAAGTGTACAAACAATTTAACCCTCCTTGGACTCATTTATATGCTTAAACTTGATGGAGCGTATTGAGATCTAGAAGTCTCATTTTTCAGTCACAGATCAAAGTGTTTCCTGTCCCCTCCTAAATGAAGTCATCTGGAACAGGACAGTGAATACGGCTCTGACAAGTGTCTGAATGAGACCGTGTGCTGTGGAGAACCAGGTGAAAACTGAAGAGCAAGGCTTGTGGTTCTGCGTCGCTTCACCTGCTCCCACAGAGATAAGGGCGAGCGGTGATCAAAGGACCAGGGGTTGCTATCACCTTCCGGATATCCCACAAACAGATGTTGCACACCTGGGGCATGTTTAAATAAAGCAGTTAATGTCACTATCACAGTGATCACAAGCTAAAACCCAGCACCCTGATGCAAAAAAAAGAGTTTATTTTGCTTTAAAGATTTTTTATAGAGTAAGATAAATAAACAGATTCACTGCTCAAAGCAAAGTATACACTACCGGTCAAAAGTTTAAGATCGGTAAGATTTTTTATGTTTTTAAATGAAGTTTAAATGAAGTTAGCTTTTCCAACATTATAAATGTCTTTGCTGTAACTTTTGATCAATGTAACTCATCCTTGATGAATAGAAGTATTGATTTATTATTTATTTCCCCCAAAAATCAAATACAAATTCTTTCTGACCCCAAACTTTTTAAAGGGTAGTGTTTAATGTAACAAAAGCTTTCCATTTCAGATAAAAGCTGTTCTTTTGAACTTTCTATTCATCAAAGAATCCTGAAATAAAAATGTAAAAAACTGTTTTCAACATGGATAATAATCATACATGTTTTTGGAGCATAAAATCATCATATTAGAGTGATTTGTGAAGGATCATGTGACACTGAAGACTGGAGTAATGATGCTGAAAATTCAGCTTTTTTCAGAGGAATAAATTACATTTTAATATATATTAACATAAAAAAGTCATTTTAAATTGTCATAATATTTCACTTTATTTCATAATATTGTCATAATATTTCAAACTTTTGACCGGTAGTGTATTTTGGAAACAATGAGTGAGAGAACAGATTTGAGAGCCCTTTGTTGTGAAGTTTAGAATAATCAAGATTGTTTTATTGTTTTTGAAAGAAATCTGCAAGATAGCTGCATTTATTTGATTTAAAAAAGTAATAATATTGTAAAATGTTATTAGAATTTAAAGTTACTATATTTTATTTGAATATATTTTAAAATGTAATTTTTTCCTGGATTTTCAGCAATATACTTCAGTCTTGGGTGTCACATGACCCTTCAGAAATCATTTGTAAAAATTTGATTTGTTATCACAACATTTTTTCTTAAATAATTTATTTAGTTGAGATAACTTATTATTTTGAGTTTCTAATGATTAAATTAATCTCCTTCATTGTATTAACTCACTTTTTTCCAGTTCAATCAACTTAAAATTTTAAGGCAACCCAGGTTACTTACTTTTTTAAGTTAAACCAACAATATTTTTTACAGTGTATATTGCCACGCTCCAGTCATTTGGCAGCAACAAAAGTGTTGTCAAATGTCAGGATGGTTTTGTCTTTTGGAGACCTATTTTGTTTCTTTATCTTTATCCTCATGAATGCTATACAGTACCACTGAAGAACGATTAGTCTGATACATTTTTGGCATGACAATATAAATGTACATATTATAAAGACTGAAGTGGAGAGGTCCAAGGACTGAGCCTTGGGGACGCCACATCATAGAGGTCCATTTAACAGTCCAGGAACCCATTTCTTCTGTATGTATGACCTATACCAGGTATCAACGAGTCAAACAAAGTTTTCCAGACTGTAGCACTAAAATCAATCAGCACTGCTATTTTGCCAGAACCAGTATTCAGTCTCTGTGCTGGATTTGTGATGGGAATTCCCATCTAAATGTTGCCAACAAAACAACAGCGAATCTTTGAATTAATCTGACATTTTTAACAGAGTAATCCAAAATACTTCTTTGGCGATTTCATTTTTTCATCTCCCATGTCCAAAGATTCACTGAAGGGACATCATTATCTTGTTTCTTGTCTTTGATAGAGCCACAAGACCTTATGAGAGTGCAACTCCTTCCACAGCCGTCCCTCCATCTTCATGTCATGGTTGGCATAGAAGATCAGAGGCTTCATGACCTTGTCATAGTAATGGTCTGAGTAGTTCATGTAATCGTCTGTGATGAAGCCATACGCAGAGACCTGAGAGAGAAGCCAGCATCCACAACATTTATTTAGCAACACCTGCAGCAATAGACTTTAAATAAGAATGTCAAATGCTGTTGAAGTTTGGAGATTGACCTGGTCACATGTGTGTAAAGCAGTCAGCAGTATTAGACCACCCGTGCTGGGCATGTAAATATCCCTGAATTCATCCAGCTGAGGGGATTTCAGAAACCTGTCCATCAAAAATACAAATGGTATTACATTGAGGGACAGAGAGAAAAAAGTGACAGTAATGAGTGTATTGACGAATGTGTCTTGCACCTTTGAGTCACATAATGAACGAAGGATGGATGGATCATCTTGAACTGATGTATTTCAGGATTATATCCAAAAAGATCAGAGGCCCTGTTTTATTAACCAAATAGAAGCGGTAGAATACCTTTTAGAATTACAATTCAGTGCAATTTAAGCAAAGCAAAAACAATTCAAAATAGTAGTTTGAATTTAAGGAAGCAAAATAAAAAAATGTATTTCTATTAATCTGTATGAATGACCTATAAAGGGAATTGTAATGCAAAAATAGGCAATTTTAAATATGAACAATATATGTTCATCATAATAGGGTGAATTCAAGTACATTTGGCCATTTATTTCATTTCAAAAACAAAAGTAAATTAAACTGTATATTTAAAAGTTTTTCTAATTTTGGGTCATGAATTTTTATAGTAACTGCCATCTTACACATTCAGTACAAAAAAACCCCTCAAAGAATTACAGTAGGTACTGTATGTGGTTCGCTCAACATTACATAAAGTCCCCCTGTGGTGAAAATCAAGCTTTTAATGTGGTGTTTTTAATATTCTTTAAGACACACCATGTGTAAATTCATAAGTGGACAGCATTGCTGAGTATTTTCTGCTTAAAACTGCAGTGAACCAAAGACAGTCTCAAAAACACGGTTTGAAATCGCTGGTGTTTCTGACGTCACAAACGACCTTGTAACCAATCAGATCAACGTGTGAATGAGTGAGTGGAGGCGGGGCTCATTTGAATATTCATACAACCGTGTATATTAAATGATGCAAAGGTGTAGAGTTATACTCACGCTGTTTTAAGGCATGAAGGGAAAAAGATTAAATTTGTCATTTCGGATGATCAAAGATAAGTTTAAAAAAAATGTTTTAAGCAGTGTTGGGCAATCTACTTGGAAAATGTAGTGAGCTAAGCTAGCAGTTACTCTGCATTAAAGGGATAGTTCACTTTGAAATGATTTTTTTATACATTTTATCTTACCTCTAGGGCATCCAAGATGTAGGTGTCTTTGTTTCCACAGTAGTTTCAATTTTGATATTTTTAGGTCAAACCGTTCTTGTCTGTCAGTCATATAATGGAGGTCTATGGTCACCACCTCAAAGAGCATGCACAGAGAAGTCCAAATTTGTACAAATGTGAGTACACATTGATGGCCTAAGATACAAAACGAGCGGTTTGTGTGAGAAAACGAACAATATTTATATAGTTTTTACCTCTTGAAACCACAGCCACATCCAAGTGATCTGAGGGCGCGGGCGCTTCGGTCTGCGCAAGCACCGGAAAGTGCCGGAAGGAATCTCTCGCGCGGTTGCGACATTTTTTACGTTGTCTGTTGATATATCGAAATCATCTTCCATTGCGATTTCCTGTATATCTAAATATGTTTCAATCTTCACAGTGAAAGGTAAAACTTCTGAAATCTCTGCGTAAACAAAAAAGACAAAAAAAAGCGCCCGCGCCCACAGATCATTTATTTAACGATATAAAAACTGTTCGTTTTCTCACAAAAACTGCTCGTTTCATGTCTTAGGCCATCAATGTGTACTTACATTTACGAGTCATTAAATCATGTTTGACTTTTCTGCGCATGCTCTTTGAGGTGGTGACCATAGACCTGCATTATATGACTGACAGACAAGAACGGTTTGACCTAAAAATATCAAAATTGAAACTACTGTGGAAACAAAGACACCTACATCTTGGATGCCCTTGAGGTAAAATAAAACATATCAAAAATTAATTTCAAAGTGAAATATCCCTTTAAATTCAGCTTCACTACACTGAAGCTACCTCCCTGGGAAATGTAGCAAGCTAAGCTACAGCAATATGGCAAAAGTAGCTTACTACATCTAAGCTATTTTTATTATTATTCATTTTTATCATTTTTTATGGTGTAGACCATGTTTTAGCATGATTTGCCATAGTTTACGTTGATTTACCACACTGTAAAAAATATTTTCAAGATTTGTTACCACAACATATTTTCTTTTGTCAAATCAACTTTATAATAATTTATTTAGTTGAGATAACTTATTATTTTGAGTTTCTGATGGTTAAATTCATTTCCTTGATTGTATTAACTCACTTTTTCCAGTTTAATCAACTTAAAATTAAGGCAATCCAGGTTACTTACTTTTAAGTTAAACCTACAATATTTTGTTTTACATTGTAGTAATCACAACATTTTTCTTTTGTCAAATCAACTTAAATAATTTATTTAGTTCAGATAACATATCATTTTGAGTTTCTGATATTTAAATTAATCTCCTTCATTGTATTAACTCACTTTTTCCAGTTCAATGAACGTAACATTTTAAGGCAACCAGGTTACTTACTTTTTTAAGTTAAACCATCAATATTATTTTACAGTGGCATGATTTACCATGAATCTAGCATGATTGTATGTTGATTTACCATGTTCTAGCATGATTTACCATGATTTAGCATGAATTATCATGTTCCAATGTGATTTACCACGTTCTAGAATGATTTACTATGATTCTAGCATGATTTACCATGAATCTAGCATGATTTACCATAGTTTACCATGATTTACCATGTTCTACCCAAGTTTAAAATGATTTACCACATTGCAAGCATTGATTTAAACTAATGAAAGGATGCACTCTGACAAAATATGAATGTGTTGTAATAATAATAATAATAATAATAATAAAATGAAAACATTTGCCCAACCCTTGCATTTGTCATCTTTTACATATTACTAATTACTTTAATAGCCTATCTGTCATCTTGAACAAAAGAATTATTTGGACGAAACACTTAAATATACACTTCATCATTGCATTCGCTATTTTCAAAACTACCTTCAACTTCTGATCTGAGCACGTTTTGCAATGACTTTTAATCATATTGTGTGTCGTCTCTGAGCCAGTTCCTACATTGTGAATTCAGCTCAGCCCAAATTGTAGGTGTAATGCACCATCTGCTGCTCATTTTGTGCGCTGCAGGGTTCCTGCTAACATTAAAAAAGACGTCAAATAGCAACGTGTATGAATATTATTTCCACACCCACCTTTCACCTTTATCAGGTCCGTAGGGTACAGACACACCCTGGATGGCAGCTGACAACATCGTATAGTCTCGAGTTTCCGCAGGTATAAAAATATATCCAATGCCCTGTGGTGATAAGACATTAGTCATTTCGCACGTTAGTCATTAGTCAAGTCAAACCAGTAGAGCACAACGTGTCGCATTATAACTCCTAAATATCAAAGAGGAAGTTGTTTACCGGGTCACGTGGAACCTGGTTGAACCCATCCTCGTAATACGCCATAATGGAGTTCTTGAGGGAGTTGGTGGTGAAGCCGTAGAAAGACGTCTTTGTCCCAACATCGTCTTCAAAACCTTTGATGACTGCCCCATTAACTCTTAAAATAATAATTACAATATTATTAGCATCATTGCACTATCATGGCAGTACTAATCCAACTAATAATCTAAAAAAACAAACTGACAACAAAATAAATGCCCCAGATATTTACAGTTTGCCCATGCTGTGAATGTTTTGTTTTTTTAAATCAGCTTTCTAATATTTGATAGAAGATATTTTGTTCTAATAATTGGTTTAGTGTATGTTAGATCAGGGGTTTTCAATCTTTTAGATACCACACGATTATTTTCCTGTGAGGGACCCTCCTAAAATTAATAAAAGGCATCTATTAAGTTTCTTGTATCAAGACTTAATTTGTACTGTTATAAAAAAATAAATCATAATTATGTCAAAATATTATTTGGAGGGTTACATTATATTTGTTTCCACCCAATATAGTACTGTGCTATGTATTTATTAATTTATTCACTCATTTTTACTCCAATTTCTTTTTATTCATGTTTAATTCAATTTTAAACTAAATTAAAAGTAACAAATTTTTACACTTTTTTATAGCTACAGAGATCTGATTAATCCGACATAAGGATATTCTTCACAATGCATACTTTTATACAATAAAATATAAAATGACATATTTTAATAAAATAATTATCTTTAAATTGATTTAACTATATCTATTCCGGTTGATGCATCAGTTACTGATGCCATTATGGAAAGGCTCTATTCACTGTTTGTCATGATTGGTTTATTTCAGAGGTGACCTACGCAACCCCCCATGAGGTGACCTATGCAAATAAAAATAGTTTTATTGGGCTATTTATATGACATCAGTGTTGGGTAAGTTACTGTAAAAAAGTAATTAATTACTAGCTACTAATTAAATCTTGAACAGTGTAATTAGATTACTGTAATTATTCTCTCAATATAAAGTATTGCATTAATAATCACTTTCTAAGTCCCATTTCAACCTCGACAGCTCTGTTAATTATTACAAATAAATATTTTAAAATTGCATAAATGATTCTTTAACTGAATAAAGTATTTAAAGTGAGAAGTTTATTTTCACGGCTGGCTGAAAGGCAGGATGGCGAAATAAAGCTGGATCTACTTGTGTGCAGTGTTTATTTTCCAAACTCAAAAGTTGTAGTAGCCTGGGAAAATCCCAGACAACTTCCGGCAAATTTAGATTTGCTCTGAAAGTCAGTCTGGCAAAGAGCTCATTCAAGCCCATTTCCAATCTGTTGAAATCGAGAAACCAATCAGAAACGTTGGGGCGGGCTTTACACGATGACGACAGCGCTGGGATTTTGAAACAGATTTTGTAGCCTACATTACAAAGATGGATGCCGCCGTCGAACATCACTCGTTCAAATCAGCTATCGCATCTGTTTTAAGCGATTTGAACGTTTCCTTTAAAAAAAAAAAAAACGAGCAAAGAACAACACTCGGAGATGTTTCTCCGCGCTCTGAAAATAAAATAGCAACAAATTCTGAGGAAACTCTATTTCAAATCCAGGAACAGAAACACCTTGTTCACACTACATGATTTTAAGTACGATTCAAGCCCGATTTGCAAATCAATGAGCTCGCCGACAGGTCAGGGTGTTATCGCGTGCAAATCGCGGGGATTAGCGGACGATAAACGCTCGCCAATCTGTTAGTATTAAAGAGCTAACAGACGCATCAGAGACGCTCACAGACGCGTCGCAGAACCCAGAAAAATATCTAATGCCTACACTACATGATTTTACGTCGGGCTGAACTGTGCGATTCACACTACATGACTTGCTCTCAGTGAAATCAGGAGTGTTCAAGTTGTTGAGCTGTTCCCACCACACAACACAACATGATTGATCCACAACAGGAGGTAACACACTACACGAGTTGACAACAACTCTGTCACCATACGATTCTATCTCGTCTACAAACCTTGTTTTGTTACGAAAAATGATGCAAAACAGCACGTGTGTCAATACCCAGTGAAGAAGAGAACACAACACACGAATATGGACGTCAGACAGAAACTAGAGCTTCAAACTGTTTGCGCGATGATTTGTTCTGAGATAAAAATGCGAAAAAGAAAAAATAAGATTTACGTTGAGTCATGTGACAGCTCTGGATATCTAGCATGCTAGATATTTCGTCTGGGCCCTGCGACGCGTCTGCGAGCGTCTTCGCTGCGTTGTTGGCTCCTTCATACTAACATTCATCGGCCGCTAATCCCCAGCGATTTGCACGCGATAACACCCTGACCTGTCGGCGAGCTCAACGATTTGCAATTCGGGCTTAAAATCCTGTAGTGTGAACTAGGCTTAACAGCTTGATATCCAGAACTGTTGCAACGACTCAACCTCAGTGATGTCATGAGCTACAGCCATTCATAGCAAGGCATGGGTTGAGGTCACCAGGTAAATCTTATTTTTTCTTTTTTTTGCATTTTTTCTCAGAGCAAATCATCGCGCAAACAGTGTGCAGCACTAGTTCCTGTATGACGTCCATATTCGCGCGTTGTGTTCTTCGTCTTCTTCGCTGGGTATTAGCGCACGTGCTGTTTCGTGTCATTTCCGGTTCGTTTTATTGCGTTGATTTTTCATGACAAAACTGGTTTGTAGACGAGATAGAATCGTTGGGTGACAGAGTTGTTGTCAACTCGTGTAGAGCGTTACCTCCTGTTGCGGATCTCTCCAGTAGCACCTCTATGCAGTACATGTGATCCACGGGGAGGAGTCGGATCAAGATGGAGATGGGTTAGATTAGGCTTGGGTTTAGGGATTAGGGGGTGGAGTCGGGTAGGTTTAGGTGTATGTAAGGTGGGAGGAGTTGGAGTTGGATCTGGATCCAGACTCCTCCCCAATGATTTCATGTTCTGCAGTGAGAACCATCTCAATCAATCACGTTGTGTCGTGTGGACAACAGCTCAACAACTTGAACACTCCTGATTTCACAGAGAGCAGGTCATGTAGTGTGAACCGCACAGTTCAGCCCGACATTTGAAAATCAGTGTGAACTAGGCTTAAGGTTCTTCTATGGCATCGCTTCAAAAACCATTATTTTAAAGGGGTCATGAACTGGCTTTTTAAATGTTTTTGTTTTGTTGTCTGAGGTCAACTTATGACGTTCGCTTGGTTTTTACATCCAAAAACATAAAAGTTATGGTCTATTTTCTTCCCTAGTTTTCAGCCTACTTGAAAAATGCTCAGATTTTATGGGCGTTTCGCATTGAAGACTTGGAAGTAAACGCCCACTGCTGTGAGTGGATAACAGTTTTGCATATTATAATGAGCTTCAACTCTGTCGTTGGTTTCGGTGGGTGCACGTGGGGGAGTTTGTTTTGAAAACCACTGTTGTAAAATGGCAACCGGAATGATTCGCCCATAAATGTTTGACCAACAGCACCTCGAATACAACGGATACTTGTAGACACATACACATAATTATTAGATATCAAACGATCCGTAACAATGCAATGCTAGCCGAGTAGATTATTATTTCTAAAATAAAAATATTACTCACATAAGTGTGTTGCACCACTCCTGTTGGATCCAATATAGAAGGTGACGTAGACTAATCATGTTCCGTACAACAACGATGTTCCGTACAGATTAACTTTAACCGGCGATCGCTGAATAAATACTTCTAGGTCATACACAAAATGCATATCTGTGTCGTCTTCATTTCTCCCTCTTATATTATAATGAGTTTAACTCGTTAACCCGTCGGTGCACGTGGGGGAAAACATCCAATGTTGTCAAATGGCAACCGGATTCACCCATACATGTTCGACCCAGAGTCTGTGTGTTGCACAATTCCTGTCAGATCCAATATAGACGGCACATCACCATTCTTTACTCTTAATCGGTCTGCAAATCCAGCCTCGAATTGTTGACAAAACAATCCTCGGTGAAATGAAGCGAACATACAGATAATGTTTTACACTCATCTGCTGGAACGTCATTAAAAACAAATTTTAACCAGGCATTCCTAATACTGGAATCCAGAGGAAGCTTATGCAGCGACTGTCTTCTTCCACAGCCAGGCACGGCACAACATTTTGTCAACGGAATGTTTATTGCTGGTAGCTCGCTCCGGTTTGTCATCACGAGGTATGCTTTTGTTTACCTATGCGTGAATGCGCGAATCGATGGGCGAGGCTAAACCGGCCGTGTTGAAGTAGGCGTTGATGAGCGGGTGGGGTTTTTAGCGTCATTGACGTCATACTTCCACACTTTTAAAACCGAAGCGTTTGTTGAGGCTGGTGTCAATAAAAGCTTTTATTGGACTAACAAGGTCGTTTTCAGTTCTGAAACTTACAGGATATTTTTATAATATGATGATCTCTTAGATGTCAAAAGCTCAAGGAAAATTTGATTTCTCAGTTCATCACCCCTTTAAAAGAGTCACAAATAAACTGCTGTGATAGAAATGATTCTGACATCAAAAGATTACAAACACCATCTTGAAGGTTCATTTTATTTGTATGAAACTGAATATCAGAAGGCAGCTCGTTCACTTTTCTAGAACACACAAACCTGAAAACGTAATCGTGACTGTCTATGACCTTCCCCTGCCCGGATCCTTTGAGGATACCTCCGTTACCCACCACGGCACAACGCACACATGCATCCGGCGTTGTCCGCTCAAACAGACGACCGTTGCCAGGATGTGAAAGCAATGAAAGAGTCTTGCCAATTTCTGGAAAACAAAGATGCTTTGAGAACTTTTATGGTTTTGTTTTGTTCCCTTGTTTGTGGCGCTATTGCTATAGGATGGGTTTACCATGGAAAGGCTGGTCCTTCCAGCCGTAGGGCAACGAGTTCACTCCGGAGCGTTTCCCAATGTGAGTAAATAAAAGAATCACGCCACTGCAGGACAGGCACTGAGAAGCTAAAATGTGTTTTCAGACTGTCTTCCTGCTTTACGATACGTCTCAAAGAGCAGGATGGCACTTCCTCTTCAGCGATTTCATGAACAATCCAGCTTACTTCCGTAGCCCTGTAGAGCAAAGCAGATCAAAACCTTAGACAAAGTCTTTCTTTAACAAGAGGGGAATTATATGAATCAATATGTAGGTATATGAAAAACAGAAGCTTGACACCATTAAAGGAGTAGTTCGCTTTGCTCTGTTCTGTGGTGCATGTTCGTGGCTCTCCTGTTCAAACTCTTTCATCAAAATTAACAAATCTTTTTCCAAGTCAACTCGTTGATTTCGTTCGTTGAATGAATCAAATGACAAGAAAAAAGATTCATTCATTTTGAAAAACGAGTTCGAACAGGAGAGTCACACAGAACAGAGCAAGGCGACCATTTGAGTTTATAAAACTTAAACTTTGTTATTTTTTTAAATGAGCGATTGTTTCGCTTATAAGACCCTTATTCATCGTCTGGAAATCGTTTAAAGCCCTTTGAACAGTTTGCACTGAAACCGTCTTTTGGACCTTGAACTGTTTGGTTCCCACTAAAGTCCATTATATGGAGAAAATCCTGGATTGTTTTCATCAAAAACCTTAATATCTTTTCGACTGAAGAATGAAAGACATGGACATCTTGGATGACATGGTAACATGTAAACTTTACATACCAGAGAAACCACATTCCAGTATATCGAAACTAATAAACATAACCTCCAGTTTCCCTTTAAATGTTAATGGGATATGATAGAGAGTGCCATTGCATTTCAGCACATTTAGAAGAAGAGTAGAAATTAAATTCATGGGTCAAATCCACATTGTTGACTAATGAAATTTGCGAAATATCTTGAGTTTTGCCTTACCAAATCAGTGGCCAGGCTGGTTAAGGTAATACTAGACTATATGCATGTCTCGGCAATGAACACAATGATCACGCAGAAGCTTTGCCAAGTAAAACATGCATTTTGCAACTTTGTGGATCCTGAAACAACATTCAAGTCAACCAGCCAGACTGGAAGGATAAGATTAAAGTTAATATTAAGTTTAGGTAATCAAGGTCACAATTATTCACCCTCTGATTTTAGGGAGAGTATGGTAAGGTTAGGTTTAGCTGTAGGGATAAGGCTACATTTTCAGACAGGAATGTTGTTCCATGATCAACAAAGTATATTGACCCAGGAACATGACTAACATATATAAATATATTTAGACATTTATACTTCTTACAAAATAACAGAGACACTCCAAAATGTTAAAATATACTTCCCAATACACTTTGCATCTCATTTATGTCTTTGCAGATCATTTATGTTTGGGTTGGAGTCTATGAGGAAACAATATGTTATGCAGTTAAAAACTAAATTTAGCTTGAGGCGGATCTGTGTCAACACCTTTTGTTCAAGGTTCTTCAAATTTCTCTCAGAGTAAACATCAAATCATGGTGAAGCAATCATTACAACTGGTCTTATATAATAGTAGGCTATTATAATATTACATGTATAAGTTAAACAACTCTTTGAATAGATCAGGGCTGACTTGTGGATTTGTAGGTCCCTAGATGAGATTTACTTATTTGATACAGAAGGTTTGGACTGAGAACTTGAAGTAATCAAAACGTGTTTGACAAGGTGTGGTGACATTAGTGAAATATATAAACAGTGTTGGGAAGGTTCACTTTCTACATGAACTAGTTCAAAGTTCAGTTCACACATTTTAAAATGAACTACTACTAGTTCAGTTTAGTTCATACTTCAAAAAATGAACTAGTTCATTCATAGTTCATTTTCCATATGTTGCGAGCTTTTTTTTTATTATTGCCACAGCCCATATACAACCACAGACAACAATTATTTTATCGACGGGCAGTTTGCACAGAAATGTAAGATTTTTCCCATCCTCACCGACCTCGTCATAAAACCTGTTTAAATGATCATACGACGCCTCCTCGCTCGCTGCTTTGTCGATGGTCGGCCGCGCGTTGTGACACTGGTGTCTTGTGTTGCCAGATTGGGTGTTTTTTTCACTACATATTAAGGACTGTTTACATGTGCTTTTTTCGCCTGGAAGGATCTAAAAAATCTGGCACCCTATTGTACGAAGTTAAACTGTGAGAGCGTGCGTTCATAGACACCAGAATGAACGAGTTCACACAGTAACGTTCATCAGGCAGTAATACAGTACGTTCAGTTCACGTTTGCACAAAATATGAACGCGTTCATGAACTATCGTAGGCTACAATGGACCTTTATATATTAGGGATGGGAATTGAAAACCGGTTCCACTCAAGAACCGGTTCTAAATTTTACAATCCATCGATATTGTAGGCCTATGCCTTCGAAATTAACGAGTCCTCTTATCGATACACCTGCTCTGAGTCAGCCATAGGCTACAGACTGTGAACTCGCAACTGTCCCTTTTGTCCTTTATCAAGCAACATAGCATGGCGTCCAAAGCGAATTTTGTACCGCCAAAGTCTTATTTGATGGGTGATTAATGTGGAGCAACTGCTGCGCATGTTAAACTGAGAGCACTCTCTCCCTTCGGAGCAAGCCAGGCTGATTTATACGTCTGCGCCGGACCTACGGCGGAGCCTGTATGCTATGGACTATGGATTGGTTTTCATTTATACTTCTGCATCGTTGTCGGCGTTGTACGCGTAATTATACATGCAGAGGGAGCATGTGAAAGCAGGGGAGCGGTTCTAGCGGACCAATCACATCACTGGCGGTATGCGTAGAATTGACGCGTTGTTACATTTTGGAGAGGTGCACATCAGGGTACGCCAAAGGGTACCCCGAGCCTACGCTGATACACAGCCTACGACGTAGCTACGGTGTCAGTTCGAAGCAGAAGTATAAATTGGGCTTTAAGGCTTCCCTGTATCAAAACTAAGCGTTGTCTTGCTCTCTCTCCCTCGCATATATATTAATCAAAATAAACGACACGATGGCCTGTGTTTGCTTACTCAAGTGTAAGTTTTCACAAAAAAAGCATATGACTACTTTTTTCCACACAGTGCTATAAGGAATCGATAAGAGAATCGTTAAAGAATTGGATTCGACGTAAGCACTATAGAGGCATTGATATTAATAAAATCGTATCAATTCCCATCCCTAGTCCGTCCATTGTCTATTGATGCACTCATTAGCATTCGTAGTAAGCTCTGTTCTTGCTTGATTTTCTCCTGAGGGATAGAAATCGAACGTTTTCATGGAGCGCGTTCAGTTCTCGAGGAGTTGAAGGGACTCATGGCGAATGCATTCACACCCAGTAAGAGGCTCTGTTATTGCTTGATTTTTGCAAGAAAGATAAAAATCTTGCGTTTGCACAGAGTGCGTCCATGTGATGTGTTCACTGTGGGAAGCTCCACATGCTTGAATCTCTCTTCAGGAATGAGAGTCAAGCGTCCACACCTGACGGTTCAGGTCCTGTGGCTATGAAGGTAGCGGGGTGGGATTGATTGTTGGGATGGACAGCAGCTTTCCTTTTTGGGCATCTCTTGCTATGTTATTTTCATTTTGGTTCAGGGAATTCGCTCTGTGGCCACTTACAACCTGACTGATTCATGTGATGTGTTTAAATAACACAAAATTCCAGCTCTTGAGGAAACTGAATGCGCTCACTGCAATGAGCCTCGAAGAGGGAGCTCGCCTCTCGCTTGACTTTCTTCTTGTGGGAATAAAGTCAGGTGTTTATACCTCGTGGTCTGCTAAAGCGGTGTGGCTGCCTTTGATTGTGGGGTCACAACTGGGCAGAGTAGAGGCGGATGTTATCAATAAGTCATCCGTTATCCTCTGCTTACCCCCTTGTGGTTCTCACAAGACGTGTGGAGGCAAGACAGACCTGTGGCGCCGTGCACACCATGAAATCCCCCTAATTTCCACTCAGCAGTGCTGTCGAGACACAGGTGGGACGCACCTCTCTGGGGTCCTGAAGTTTACCACCTAAAGGTGATGAGACACAGGGCAACTTTTTTGAGCAATGGTGCTGGGCAATCTTGTCGAGCGATTGCTGCTTGGGCACTTTCCCATTGAAAATGGGTAATGTATTTCTATCTGGATAATTTAGGTCAGTCGTGGGCCCTGTGTCTCATCTGGTTGCCCGTTGACGGCAACATTGCCCAGCACCGTTGCTCAAAAAATTGCACTGTGTATCATCACCGGTTCAGCAGAGATATCTAGAGCAGTGTAGATTCTCTTTATTTCATTTACCTCCCTAATTACTGTTGGGTTTTAAAGTAGGGAGGAATGCAACCCTTTGGATGGGTTTTTTGATGGGTATACACTTCCTGGTTTGACAGTGCTAATATGTAGAGGAAACTCGCCTGTGGGGCATCCCTCCTTGTTATCTGTTGTATACTAATGCTCTTGTGCTAAAAAAAGACGAAGCATTAGCAGATTTCACTTACAACAGAGTATGAGCGACTCTCCCCAATTACATTAGGGCAGGGTTCCCCAAACTCAGTCCTGGAGGGCCACTGTCCCTGCAGAGTTTAGCCCCAACCCTGATCAAACACACTTACCTTTGAGTTTCTACTGATCCCGAAAGCATTGATTAGCTTGTTCAGGTGTGTTTGATC
Organism: Hybognathus amarus; assembly: GCA_030378365.1. Taxonomy (NCBI): domain Eukaryota; kingdom Metazoa; phylum Chordata; class Actinopteri; order Cypriniformes; family Leuciscidae; genus Hybognathus; species Hybognathus amarus. The sequence continues at coordinate 180,833 of JAQIUQ010000669.1, forward strand.
AGGGTTGGAGCTGAACTCTGCAGGACAATGGCCCCCAGGACCGAGTTTGAGGAACCCTGCATTACACCGTGTCCTAACTACATGCGACGGGATAAAATTCCCACGACAGCAAGTGTGTCTGTCCACACTAGACGTGACTCTGAGATGCCACACACGTCAATCAAAAATCACAGCCATTCAGAACAGCGTGAAAGCGCACTGCTGGCCCGCACTCGCATTGGAAATGGGTAAGGACGTAATCAAATCAAGGAATAATATTATTAAAAATCAAAACATTTACAAAATATACCCACTGACTAATTTTGTTATGAAGTACAGTTGTATGTTTGCATAGAATTAATTTTGAACGCTATATTATATGCTATCCGTTATCGCTTGTGGCACAGTGAGCTATTTTTAACTAAAAATAAATAATGTATACTCATAACCATTGTAATTTCTTCATTCTGTCAGCCGTGACGTCACAGAAATAGGAACCATTTCTAAATTAGAAACTTCAAGTGTTGCCGTCATGTCTGGTTAGGCCAAAAACTCTGATTAACATGGAAAAGATACCTTTTATCGTGTGTCGCGGCGTCGCATCGCGTGTAGTTAGGACACGGTGTTACGGTAGAGATCCACTTGTCCGACGCGACAGTCGTGTGTTGTCGCGACACCCACATTTGTACTTTGATGGCCGTGGTTTTGAGGCAGTCTAGAACAGAGGACCTGCGAGAGACTTCCCCGTCTCCTTATGCTCTCTTCTATTCAATAGTCGCGGCACATTCAACGGAATTCATTTGCATAAAGATGGGCATCGGCCAGCTTTTTGACGCGCAGCATTTTTCCAAATAAAGCGCTGCCTTCCCGAGATGCTTTTCGGGCATGTTAAAGTTGTGTGACTTCACCCATAGGAATAAAGCGGAGCGCGCCGCGACAGAAGTGCCGCACGACAAGTGGATCCGCACGTTAGGGTCTTTAAGCAGGGCCTAGGGGTGGTACGGTATATGTATTCATATTGAACAAAAACGGTATGGGCATCACGGTTCAGTGCACGAATTTACACGGAGAATACACGGTATAAAAAAAAATAAAACTCGCGTGCAAATTAATTAATGCAATGTGGAACTACTGTTAGATTTGCGGGTTCTTTAGGGACACATAATCTGTACCATCGGCTAGCTCTGAACGCGCGTTCACTTCAAACGTTGGCTTTATACGCGCGTACTATTCGCTTTGGACTAGTGTTGAACTAGATAGACGTGAATTTGACGCTCTATTCGCGTTTAGTGTGACCGCATAATGAACATGCTGCAATGTCAAAATTGTAATGCTGGAGTGGAGTGTGTGTGTGTGTGTGAGTGAGTGAGTGAGTGAGTGAGTGAGTGAGTGAGTGAGAGAGAGAGAGAGAAGTACCACAGAGGTACCAGAGAGAGCGAGAGAACCTACCAGGAGAGAGAGAGAGGCAGCGGTGCGCGATAGAACAGTGGAAACATAAAAAAAACATAACTGTTACTCCGTCGTTTTTTTCAGATCATTAAACCTGCAAATCTGTTTTAATTTTTGGGGAAGGCCTTATTAGCTACTTTTTCTTTGAAAATAGTTTGGCATCTCACTAAGTAGTACTTTTGACAATAAAACTAAAATACTGTATATTAATCAGAGTGTGGCTTATTTTGTTTACATTTTAAGTTTTTTATGATAAAAATACAATACCCCACCATTGGTATCACTATGGTATTTGGTACTGGGGGCCAACAGCAAGATGGTTTGTACCCAGGGCCCAAAATTTGGTGCTACACCCCTGTATATCTTAACATTATTATATACAGTGACTTCTCCTACTGCATTTTTTATTATCATTGCACCAGTTATCAGGAAGTGATGATCCTGTTCTCTTCAACTGATTGGATGGAAACGGTTCTTTATTCAGTGCTGAGAAAAGCGCTATATACATTTAATGAATTATTATTAATTATTGTATATATGTATCTTTTTCATATTTTAACTCATGTTTAAGTTGTACAGTTAGTGAAGGAAGCAGCAGAACTTTGATGTTTATTTTAATCTTATAATTATAACCTGAGGTAAGAAGGCATGTTGTGTTTTTCAAAAGAATGAAAGTCAAGAAGAATGAATGTGCCTGTTGTCAATTATTGGGAACATGATACACAGAACCAAAGCTGCCTGTGAATCAGAAGGCTTATTTACATAAAAGACAAGAAATGTTCTCCCACAGTGTCCAGAAAATTTGCTTAAACTCCTGTGAACTTGTTAACATGGTTGGCTTGGTTTGAACATTGGTGGCTTGATGTATGGAGCATTTTAGTTGAAGTATTTTTTTGTTATTTTGCGGTTACATGTAAAGTTGACTACTGCAGTTAATTAATAACTGGCATAATTCCTAGTTTGCATTGGATAGATAGTATTTTATTTTATTTAAGCATCTGAAAACCTTTTCAGTTTTATAGTTTTCTACTTCAAAGTGCCATGGGAAGTCTAACTTTACTTTACTTAACTTGTGAGGGCGGTGGATATCGCAGGGACTCAAGACTTTAAAAGCTCCTGCTTCTTTGTACTTGCCTTATAAAAATGTATCTTAGTCATTGTGGCATTTGTTAAACCTATTGTTTTAGGTATAACCATTGATGGGTCAAAAGAAATAAATTAAAGGATTAAAGGGGATTTTAAGGTATTTAAAGGGATAGAACTCTAAAAGTTCCTGTGGTAGGTTACACTCACTCTAGTCAGTTAGTCATATTTTTTTCTTCTAGACTGGTTCTAACTTTAATTCAGTTACATAAAAAGACAAATAGATATAATTTTAATCGGAAATATATGCTTTAAGACAAACCATGTGTAAATTCATAAGTCGACAGCATTGCTGAGTATTTTCTCCTCAAAACTGCAGTGAAACAAAGACAGTCTCAAAAACACGGTTTGAAATCGCTGCCGTTTCTGACGTCACACACCTAATTTGCATATCCAAAGAACCACTACATCAATGAGTCAAGGGCGTAGAGTTAGATTCAAGCTATTTTAAGACATGACGGATTTTCCTCACGGAAAAACTTATAAATGTCATTTTTGGGAGTTTTTTAAGTGATAAAATTGTCTATACTGACACACTCTTCCAGGGGTGCGGAGATCAGCTTTTGTCTCATGTAAAAGATTGATTGAAAGCATCCGTTTAGTCACATGGTGAGAAGACACTGGCTAAAAATATGTACAGAGACTTCTTTTAAAAACATTAAAAAAAATCTTAAGATCGGTAAGATTTTTTATGTTTTTAAAAGAAGTCCTTCTGCTCACCAAGGCTTCATTTTTTGATAAAAAATACACAAAAAACACAGTAATATTGTGAAATATTATGACAATTTAAAATGACTTTTTTATGTTAATATATATTAAAATGTAATTTATTCCTCTGAAAAAGCTGAATTTTCAGCATCATTACTCCAGTCTTCAGTGTCACATGATCCTTCACAAATCACTCTAATATGATGATTTTATGCTCCAAAAACATGTATGATTATTATCCATGTTGAAAACAGTTTTTTACATTTTTATTTCAGGATTCTTTGACTGAATAGAAAGTTCAAAAGAACAGCTTTTATCTGAAATGGAAAGCTTTTGTTACATTAAACACTACCCTTTAAAAAGTTTGGGGTCAGTAAGAATTTGTATTTTATTTTGGGGGAAATAAATAAGAAATCAATACTTCTATTCATCAAGGATGAGTTACATTGATCAAAAGTTACAGTAAAGACATTTATAATGTTAGAAAAGATTCTAAATAAATAAATGCTGTTCTTTGAACTTTCTATTCATCAAAGAATCCTGAAATAAAAATGTAAAAAACTGTTTTCAACATGGATAATAATCATACATGTTTTTGGAGCATAAAATCATCACATTAGAGTGATTTGAGAAGGATCATGTGACACTGAAGACTTGAGTAATGATGCTGAAAATTCAGCTTTTTTTTCAGAGGAATAAATTACATTTTAATATATATTAACATAAAAAAGTCATTTTAAATTATCATAATATTTCACAATATTACTGTGTTTTTTGTGTATTTTTTAGCAAAAAATTGCAGCCTTGGTAAGCAGAAGAGACTTCTTTTAAAAACATAAAAAATCTTACCGACCTTAAACGTTTGACCGGTAGTGTATATATAAAGTTTAGACTTTTATTCATTCCATCCATATCAACAATTCAATTGACTCGAATTAAAATGATTAGTCTTGATGTAAGTAATTGTATTTTCATACATAACACCTTCCATTCAAATTTAATTACAGATATCAGTAATTAATTTCTTACTAGTTGGAAGTGTTAACATTCTCTCATCTACTCCTAAGACAAGAACGGGTATTATTCAAAATTCATGTGTAACTTTGATGAAAGGTTTTGATCCACTTCAAATGTTGACTACTGTAGTTTAGATCATCATTTAATAACAGTAATTACATGTTTTTTTAAGTGCGAATGTCTATTATTGATATTGTCAATCAAATTACTAGTAAAAAATGGTATCAAAAAATCTATATTCACTAGTAATGACAATGTTAATATTTGATATCATTCTGTAATATGATTTTTACTAGTAAGAAAGCGATTACTCTCCTACACTGTTAACAAATATTTTCATGATTTGTAATCACAAATTTTTTTTGTCAAATCAACTTAAATCATTTATGTAGTTCAGTAACATAATATTTTGAGTTTGATGATTAAGTCAATCTCCTTCATTGCATTAACTCAATTTTTCCATTTCAATGAACTTTTCTCCATTTCAATGACAACCAGGTTACTTCATCTTTTAAGTTAAACCAACAATATTCTTTTTTTACAGTGTACTGACCTCTGAAATACACTCCAGTCATCTGATGATATCAATCCCAGCAAACTCCAGAAGATAAAGCAAACACATGCAGCCATAAAAGATCTAACAAACCACAGTTTCATGTTGCGACCGCACCGTGCGCTAAAAATGTGTGAGGAGACAACAGGTGAGTTCTTCATAATGACAAGCAAAGCATTGCAGATAAAACAAGCAGTGGCATTTTACTGAATGCTTTAAACCCCCTTCCTCCCTATCTAAAGCATCTAAACAGTTGCACAACCAGTTTTACAACACGCGGCGAATTTGTGGGAAATTGCACGTCACTTTTGAGCTGAAAATAGTCACGTGAACAAATAGATTTCACATGACAATGTGAGGCAAAAGAATCATCTACTGTTGTGATTGCATGATAAAAAGAGACACGGAAAACGTTTGAGATTTCATACCTGAGATTTAGGGTTCTCTCGGTTCCTGATGCTCCAAACAGCTTTCATACCGATGATATTTGTAGGACCAAAATAACTACATTCGGTATGTTTTTGGTAACCAGTTGCATTTATAAAAAGTATAAAAATTCCCAAGAGCAGAAAGACAAAGGCCTGTGTGCTATGGTGTTAAACTGTCTTTAAGGCCAAGTGAATTAACATGTGACGTACTAAAATTTGCATTCCAGAAAGGAAAGAGTGTGAATATTGAGAAAGGTCAGCCTGCGTTGCTCTTTATTTGAATAGTTAAGAGACAAAAATAAATAGTCATTTGTTAGAAAAGCTCAAAGCTGGCCACTTTATCTGCTGATACACCCACTTCTGGGCTGTTAAATGCAGTGAAAATAAATCTAAATGCTAGTCCATAAAACGACTGCCACGGTGGCTGTGTAAAGTTAGCTTTTATAAACATTGAGAAACTCTGCACACATAAAGTATTAAACACACCGGACAATGAAGAGAAATAATAGAGGGCTTAAAAAGACAGATGGAATGATTAATGAAACACGAGCTGCGGTAGCTAAATCTAAAACCATGGGAACAAATGAATAACACAAACTCGGTTTACAGAAAACAACACGCAAAACAAAACATTACAATGTTGTGAACTAGACAACTGGACAAGACACGAACATGGCCTTGATATGCTATCACGAATTGTGTGTGATAGTGAGACCATGTAAAACATTTTAGAAGAAAATTTCAAAGGGCATTTAGAGGCTTTTGCATCTGAACTCTTCATGTGTGTGTATATATATATATATATATATATATATATATATATATATATATATATATATATATATATATATTAGTGCTGTCAAACGATTAAAATATTTAATCGCTATTAATCGCATTAATGTCATAGTTAACTCGCGATTAATCGCATTTTATATCTATTCTTAATGTCTTTTGATTTCTTTTTGTTACATTTTTTTTCTCATTTTAATGCTCTTATCAACATGGAAAAGTGGATTGGCTTGATTAGTGCACATGCTTTTTTAAATTATTATTATGGAAATTAACATTGGAATAGTGTTCAATTTCACTCTAACATATATAGCCTAAATAATCTCTCACACAATGTAACACTGTCCATCAATAAAAGGGTGAAAGAAATACTGACGAGGTCCTGATATTGACGAGGGGTGGAGAATTTGCATCATCTGTGTATGTGTGTGTGTGTTTGCTTGGCCATCATCAAGTGGTGTTTCAGGCTGGACGTGCTGCGATGATGATAGCTCAGTTCATAATGACAAAACATACAGATCGCTTTGGTCTTGTCAATGGGACAATTTGGCAACTTTTTAAAAGTAAACTTTACATTCAGAATCTCATTGGCATCCATTTCGGCGTCTCGCGCCTCGTCATCCACTCAAAACATAACGTTACTATTTGGCCGGCTGCGCAAGCTGAAATGAGTGTGTGCGGCACAAAACGGCCTCGCGCTGCACTCTGAAACCCATTCATTTCAATGGCTTGCGCCGCGCGAGGACGTTTCGTTGCTTCTTCGACCAAAGCGCAAGCGGATCTAGCTAGACCGGAAACAAAACAACAGGCACGCCGCACACACTCGTTTCGGCTTGCGAGCCGGCTTTGAGTGGATAACGAGCGCAAGACGCTGAAATGGATCAGGACGCATGCCGCGTCCTGTTGCAAAAGTATGTGAAAAAACTACAAAGTTTGCTAGGACAAAAAGACCGTTAATCGCGTGATAAAAAATTAACGCCGTTAAAATGGGTTTGCGTTAACGCCGTTAATAACGCGTTTAACTGACAGCCCTAATATATATATATATAAATGAAATGATTATACTCTTAGATCTTGATTTCTCAGTTCATCACCCCTTTAATTTCAGGCCCTGTATATATATATATATATATATATATATATATATATATATATATACACTCACCGGCCATTTTATTAGGTACCCCATGCTAGTAACGGGTTGGACCCCCTTTTGCCTTCAGAACTGCCTCAATTCTTCGTGGCATAGATTCAACAAGGTGCTGGAAGCATTCCTCAGGAGTTTGGTCCATATTGACATGATGGCATCACACAGTTGCTGCAGATTTGTCGGCTGCACATCCATGATGCGAATCTCCCGTTCCACCATATCCCAAAGATGCTCTATTGGATTGAGATCTGGTGACTGTGGAGGCCATTTGAGTACAGCGAACTCATTGTCATGTTCAAGAAACCAGTCTGAGATGATTCCAGCTTATGACATGGCGCATTATCCTGCTGAAAGTAGCCATCAGAAGTTGGGTACATTGTGGTCATAAAGGGATGGACATGGTCAGCAACAATACTCAGGTAGGCTGTGGCGTTGCAACAATGCTCAATTGGTACCAAGGGGCCCAAAGAGTGCCAAGAAAATATTCCCCACACCATGACACCACCACCATCAGCCTGAACCATTGATACAAGCCAGGATGGATCCATGCTTTCATGTTGTAGACGCCAAATTCTGACCCTACCATCCGAATGTCGCAGCAGAAATCTGAGACTCATCAGACCAGGCAACGTTTTTCCAATCTTCTATTGTCCAATTTCGATGAGCTTGTGCAAATTGTAGCCTCAGTTTCCTGTTCTTAGCTGAATGGAGTGGCACCCGGTGTGGTCTTCTGCTGCTGTAGCCCATCTGCCTCAAAGTTCGACGTACTGTGCGTTCAGAGATGCTCTTCTGCCCACCTTGGTTGTAACGGGTGGTTATTTGAGTCACTGTTGCCCTTCTATCAGCTCGAACCAGTCTGGCCATTCTCCTCTGACCTCTGGCATCAACAAGGCATTTCCGCTCACAGAACTGCCGCTCACTGGATGTTTTTTCTTTTTCGGACTATTCTCTGTAAACCCTAGAGATGGTTGCGCGTGAAAATCCCAGTAGATTAGCAGTTTCTGAAATACTCAGACCAGCCCTTCTGGCACCAACAATCATGCCACGTTCAAAGTCACTCAAATCACCTTTCTTCCCCATACTGATGCTCGGTTTGAACTGCAGGAGATTGTCTTGACCATGTCTACATGCCTAAATGCACTGAGTTGCCGCCATGTGATTGGCTGCTTAGAAATTAAGTGTTAACAAGCAGTTGGACAGGTGTACCTAATAAAGTGGCCGGTGAGTGTATATATATATATATATATAGGCTAAATGTAATCGAAATGATTCAAGCCCCAATACAAATCTGGCAAAATGTACAGATTTCAGCTGTTTGCAATGAACAAATCAAACAAAAGTCAATAAAATAGCTCAACACAACTACTGTTTCAAGTGGTTTCCCTGAATTCAACTGAAAATGAAACTTTTAATGACTTCTGCAGTCTCAAAATGATTTAACCGCCTGAAAATAATCCCACACAACAACACAAATCTGCAAAACAGGTGTTGTCTTAATCTCTGTCTCCACGTGAACGCGCACTCTGGATTCCGGGAGAATTTAACTAATTTGTGGCATAACTACTTGATCACGAGTGGCTCAACAGGTAGATATATAGAAAAACTCATCTTCCAGGCATTGGACCGACCAGGTTGACACTTCAGTGTGAGAAAGCGGGAGTGTGGCGAGTGAAACAAATCAAATGCGGGTGTCTCACGGCCAATGCGCGAGAGTTGATGCAAATAATCAAGGGCTTCATTAGTTGCACCAGGTGTGCTTAAGCTAGAACACATGATTTGTTGAGTGTCCTGTTTGACTGCATGTTAAAAAGTCAAAAGAAAGTGAAAAAGTTAAGAGAAGATATAATCACCCCTTCACAAACAAGGAACAGGATACAAAAAGATAGCGAAGGCACTAAATGTTCCTGTCACCGTTGGAAGCAAAGTTCGCAAGTTCAAAATTTACGGAACAGTGGTTACACTACCCGGACGGGGCAGAAAACGGAAGATATCAATGGCTGAAACCAGATTTCAGAGAAGGCGGGATCAGAAAAACCCTTGAGTGACTTGTTTTCTCCAAAGGCATGCCTTATTTGTTCAACAACAGTCCTCTGGTGCCAGGATTTCTGGAATTCAAATCCATTCAATGTTATTTCCTTGTTCATGCAACTGTTGCTTTGTGCGATGCTTGACAACGACACTGCTTGATGGTGTTGGAAGAAGGATTGTAATACAAATACATTTCAATGACTGCTGTCATTGGGATACTCCACCGTTTTTCGGCCGTATGTATCAATGAGTTGATGCATACCTCTCTCGTCTCAGTGCGTGCACTCGATCACTCTGGCGCACGAGGCATTTTGATAGCACTTAACTTAGCCCAGTTTATTCATTAGGATCCAAGCAGAGAAGCGACCAAACACCTCCACTACTAGCGTAACTCCACCAAAAATGGCGACACAAAATAAAACGTTTGCGCTTTTCTAAGCGTGTAAAGTGGATAACTACAATGTATGACGGATTACCACAGCAAGTGCTTGGGAAAACTTCGACTTTGTGTCACCATTACTTGGTCGAGTTACACTACTCGTGTAACTGTATTTAAACTAGCTACCCCACTGTAAGAACTAATTAAAAAATAAATTTGAAAACAAAGTCAAAATGAAATAAAAACTAATGAAAAATGTATAATAGGAGAGGATTTATGAATGCAGTGAAGTGTCGCATGATACTGAAAACATGAAGAATGTAGCACATCTGTATTACATTCATACTATATAGAACATACTTGTTTTAATGATCGTGAAGTAATTACTTAATCAAAATAAGAACCTGCTCAAAAGAGTATACGACGCAGCCAAGAGTTAAATGCAGATAAATGATCCTTCAAATTGCATCAGCCTTGGCAGTGCTTGATGCCTTGGCGTTAAGATATGCTGCCAACCGTAGTTCTTGAACACACCTGAAAGACTTGACTATCTGGATCAGGTGTTATACAAAAGTTGAAGCTAGAACTCTGCAGGGCAACAAGTCCCAGCAAGACGATTCTTGACACACAGCACGTACAGACAGTCATTTTCCTAAATTGTAATTGACACTTTTCTGTAGTAAATTAATTACTTATTTAATGAGCATTTTTTGAGCTTTAATTATGTGCGTCTCTTCGACCACTTAGGATACGTTTCACACCTATAATGCGTCACGTCACGTCACTTTTTCAATTTTCTTATGAGGTTTTATAATCTAATAATTTATAAGGTCTGTGGTGAATATAACATTACGAATATTTTGACGTTTTGTTCAACAACGTACACTGCACATCACACACACACACACACTCACAACCCAAACTGTTATCTAGTTACTTATTAGAAACATACGTTTTCAAAATAAACATATCCGCTTCAAAATTCACGTTTTCACCATAGATGTGTGTAGTAGAAGAGTTATGTTTAACGCAGACTTAATTTACTCACAAATTGAAAAATGACATTACAAAACCACCTGTAGTGTAGGAATGGGCTTTAGACTTGGGGACCAATCAGGTTGCAGCCTGTCCAGTGCATGAACCAATCAGAGGCAGTCAGGGGAGTCACCAGGTCAGAAATAAGGGAATTTGTTCAGTGCCATTTTGAAGTGATTTATTTAAAAACTACATGCATAACAAACACATGCATGAGCTTATGAAACACGCGTGGGTGCCATAAAAATCACTCGTGATTACAAAATAAAACTGAGAACCAGTAGAAACACCAGGCTCAAGCACAAATCAGTATAAACAGACACATCATTTTTTGCCCGTCACTGTTTTGTGCAATCCCGTCACATACCTTTGAATGACATTCGATCTTTCCAACATAAGAGAGAATGCATCTAACATCTGTCTTTGATCCGCCCGAATTTTATTGATTTCCCTGCGAGTGTTATAGAGTTCATTTAACAACACTCTGGAATCCCTTTCCATCGCACACATTAAATTGGACAACTTGACGAAACCCCCCCTCCACAACACTTCATTCTGATGAAAAGCCTTGAGGAGCTCTTTTAAACAGTTGGTTAAGACGGTTTGGGGCCTGGCCGTCCGCTGGGGACCGGCTGAGCCGAAGAATTGTTATTGCGTCGAATGCCATTGCTTAATTCTGTTACGTCTCTGATCAACTTTAGGAGTGTAGCGGCGTTGCTGCTGCCTTGAGAAAATTCATAAGCTTCACAAGCGGCAATCTCTCCATCGATCCATAGCTCGGCGCCTCTGCGTCGTAATCGTGTACACCTGTGAAACAATACAATATACGTTTGAATCAAAATACAAATAAAATGCACGATGGTTGGAGATGCTGGATTATTAATACGTACTTTCTTGCTCAGTGTCCTCCGATAGTCTCAAACGACGTTTGAACCCGAATCCCAGAGGTGTTGTCCGATTCCTCTTCCGCTTTCCCTAGACTTCCCGTTGGACTTGGGATCAAGATTTGGGGCTGTTGTAGCCTGAGGTGCATCCTGCGTCACAGCTACACCTCCGTCACAAGCTTTCAGACGCGTTGTTATCATCGCTCAAAGGTAGCGATACTTCGGTTATGAGGTCATTCGGGGCGGCTGCTTTTTCAGTTACACACAACTCTGGGACACCTGGTGGTATAACAAGCTTACCTTGAGTTGTGTCCTCTACAACGCCTGTTAGAACAGAAACAACCCTCGTTTAGCATGTTGTGTAGCCTACTGAAAAAGGGCTTAAAAGAAAATAAAGAACACAATTCTTCCAATAGCCCTTTTCACGCACGTGATCTGATCGACCAAAACGCATCTTAATACCAGGTGTAAACAGGCCCTAAAGCACTTCCAATTTCCAATGATAGACATCACAGAGTTTGCCGGTATTTTGGTAACCGATTGGTAACTTACCGGTAAGACGAAAAGCAGTTGCATGTGTGAAAAGCGCATTTGTTTTTTGGGATTTCGACGTGAAAGGAGTTAATATTTGTTCCAGAAAGCTGTCGAACTCCAATTTTAACTTATGTTTAAAAAAATGATTCATAGACTGTTGTTAACATTGGCAGTTATTTTATATTTTATTGTTGCTTATTTGCTGGCTAGTAAGACAAGGTTTTGGTCAGGCAATGGTAACAATGAATTGTTCTCCAATATTTAAAAACTAATTGACCACTGGCAAAGATTGTTTTTTAATAAAACGTTGCGGTCTTATGCCGTTGAAATGTGATTTTGAAGTTGGTGCTAAATCACTAAGAGAAAACCGTTCTCTGTTCGATTCGAATTTGCGTGAGCGGGAATTTTAAAAAAGCCCTGGAGCCGTCAAAAGTCCACCGGATTATGCAAAATGGCGTCACAGAAACAAACGGATTTCTGGATGCAAGAACACAACAAAAAAGTCATAAATTGTTCCGACAGTCACATTAAAAAAATGGTTAAAAATCAGCAAATTATTCTTCAAATTAGGGGTGCAAACGGTTAATCGATTATCGATTAATTGTCGACAAGAATTTACTTGATGAAGTTAAATTAACTGTCGCTGAAGCGGAACGTGACTCGAGAGAGCCGACATAAACACTGAGGCGGCAAAAAACAAAAATGCTAACCTTGAAAATCCAGCTGTATTTTATTCTAACAATAACTTAGCTCACCTGTCAACACTCACGTTTTTCCCGGGCTTCTCCCGTTTTTTTAACCCTATCTCCCGGTTATTTTCCCAGGAAACTAGTCTAACTGTCTGTCACAGTTCATACATGGGGTGTTCGCATAGACAGCACAAGGGGTGTTCGAGACGCACAGCACATACGCACGCAGCTCTTAAAGCGGCCACACCTTATTTCCACTCGTTACAAGTTGTACATATTGTTATACATATTTTTATGTATTTTAACTTTCTGTGCATAATTTATTTTGTATATAAATGCCATTATCTGTGACGTATCCCAACTGTTACAATAAAACATCAATTGAGCAATATAACATGCTTTTTTATTCAGTATATAAGCCTAAGCAATATTTTGCTTTTAATGTTAAATTGATACCGTGAGAAATTTACATTCTCAGGAAAATAGGCACTTATCAGTTAATTGTTAATCAATCGATAAGGTTGCGTCATCGCGTCTACGTCACACAATGTTAACACAGAGATTTCAGGAGTTTTACCTTTTACTAAACATATTTAGATATACGCGAAATCGCAATGGAAGACCATTTCGAAATCTCAGTGTAAACATTGCGTGACGTAGACGCACGAGAGATCACTTCCGGCGTAATGTTGGAGACAGTTCATTTTGGTTCAGTTGGACATCTGATTCAGATCAGTTCGACGGCTGGTTAACAAGAGGTAAAAACAATATAAATACTGTTCGTTTTCTCACACAAACCGCTCGTTTCGTGTCTTAGGCCATCAATGTGTATACATTCACGAGTCATTAAATCATGTTTAATTTTGACTTCTCTGTGCATGCTCTTTGAGGCGGACCCCCATACCCTCCATTATATGACTGACAGACAACAGCGGTTTATCCGAAAAATGTCAAAATTGAAACTACTGCGAAAACAAAGACACCTACATCTTGGATGCCCTTGAGGTAAGATAAAACATACCAAAAAATAATTTCAAAGTGAACTATCCCTTTAAAGAAGCAGGGCCCACGTTCTGACAAACCGCATTGAGTCCTAAGACTCCTTTGTCCTACAAAATGTCCTAAAAACTAAAAAATTATCTAAAAAATTAAAACTAAAATTAATTATTATAATTATAATTAATAATTATAATTATGTAATTTGATGATCTTGTGTAGCTGATCACTGTCAGGAGAAAAACAAACAAACACTAAGGCTACAATAGCACTGTTGTGTTGCCCTTCTTAAAGAGAAGACAAATTTATGCACAACTTTCTTATCACAAAACTGCTGTTTGTATATAAATGCCATTATCTGTGACGTATCCCAACTGTTACAATAAAACATCAATTGAGCAATATAACATGCTTTTTTATTCAGTATATAAGCCTAAGCAATATTTTGCTTTTTATGTTAAATTGATACCGTGAGAAGACAAATTTATGCACAACTTTCTTATCACAAAACTGCTGTCATGAACCTACAATGAGCCTCATGCAGCAATATCTACATTAATTTATTCAAATCACGATCATTATGTGAAATACTAGTATCTTACAAGAAGAGATCTGGAAGCAAGTTAATAAGAAATGTCTTTAAAACAAATCAATATTGTAAATTGGTGTAATGCACTGCATTTTCAGAGCTTGCATTTTAGGTGGCAGGAATTGGTGGCATTTAAGCAATTAAAATTGCTTGTAAAGGATCACACATTTCATTAGTAGCCCTAAGATTTTGTGACTTTTCATACATTATCTATATGTACAAAAAAATGGGCTTGATTCAGTTGTTCTGAAGGTATGTAAAAAAAATGTACACTTCTGGTATTTGGGGTCAATATGACCCCACATTGAAATGAATAGCCGCGTTTCCACTGCCCGGGCTAGGGCTGGGCCAGAGCTAACAGCGAGCCGAGCCGAGCTAGTGGCGTCGGGCCTCAAGCACCGGGCTTGCGTTTCCACTGCCGGGCAAGTAGCCAGCAGCTGCCTAAACCCCACCCCTAACACGCCATTCTGGATCAAACGTCATACAACCCAACCCATTTCAGCGGGTATTATGAATTAATTTGAAATAGTTATGAATGCTTTCGTAAAATTCTTGACTGGACTACTTTAATTCTGTGTATATCGGCGCCCCTCAGGCTTGTGTTTCACGTCTACAATTAGTTCAGAATGCAGCGGCTCCGGCTTCTACGGGAAACGTAAATATGATTCTGTCACGCCAGTATTGATCTCAATACATTGGCTGCCGATCAAATATAGAATTGATTTCAAAATTCTATTGTTTGTTTTTAAATCCATTCGTAATGAGACACCACAGTATTTAACAGATTTGCTACATCCTTACGTTCAGTCAAGGTCACTTGATCCGCAAACTCCGGAATATTGCAAGTCCCCAGGACAAAATAAAAAATAGAGGTGATCGTGCCTTCTCTGTCATCGGCCCCAAATTATGGAACACTCTCCCGGTTCATATTAGAACTGCCACAACTTTATCTACCTCCCTCAAGACGCATTTATTTTCTTTGGCGTTTTAATTATACCTTGATTTGCTGTTTCAGGATTTTATTTTTATGTGTTATTATGTTATTATGTGACTTTCGCGATAAGTCATTCCAAAAATAATGGCAACGGACGTTGGTCTATCACAGCCACCGCACTAGACATTATTATTATGGAAGGAGACGTGTGTGTTATCCAAGCATTAATGGCAGGGAAAGAGACAGAGCCCTCATTTCTGCTCCAAGGTCTTGATTGTGACATTTCTTTGAGGTTTTGTCTAGTAGGCTAATCATTGTATCTTTTATTAATTTTATGAATTTTAAAAAAGAACTCTGCCTCAAATTATGTCCAAACGGTCTAATTTTGTGTTCATTCGTTTCCCTTTATTTAATTTAACCCGTTGGCCTAATTGCAAAATGAAAAATGAACGGGTGTTGTATTTTGTAAAACGCAAAGTTGAACACCAAAATGTTCATTTGAACTGTAGGCCGACGCCAAATGCTGCGCAAAAATATATAGGCTACATATCGACGAATTTTCAGATATTTGTTAGATTTTTTTGCCCCTTTAAACATTTAAAATATTTGACAAATTAATAAAAAATAAAAAAAGATTTTACTGCTTTTCTGAGGCCAAAGTAGAACCTGGAAATGATATTTTCCCCGCATTGCAGAATGAGAAGAGCCGTACCACAGCCTACAGAATAGGGATTTAGGTGATTTATAGGCTATAATATATGTGTCTGATAATAAAATAATATAAAATAACGAAGCATTAATTGTCTATTAATAAACTATTGTTTTCTAAATCATTTTCGGCTAAAAACATATCTCCATCTCCGGATGCACATTTAGAGAGAAATTAATTAGCTACATGATTGGCTTTCGATTCTTAATTGATTTGTTCGTTTTAATTGGACATTTAAAGCTTTAGTCTACAAAAGGATATAACCCCTGTAGAAAGCTTTAAATGTCCAATTTAAAACGAGCAAATTCGAATGCGATGGCTGTTTCAGTTATCCCGCTTCAGTTCACGGAGATCATGCGCGCCTGATTGTTAAAGCACAACGTTTTCTTGTTATTGTGAGTTTACGCAAATAAATGTATTTGCGAATAATGTATTATTATTTTCTGTATGACCAGAAATAAAAGAGTATTTTAAGTTGTTTCCACTGAAAGAACTCCAATGAAACTGTATCTTCGACACACCAGGCGATTCTCCATTTCGAGCAGCGATTTTTTTTTTTGCGCAATATAAAAAAGTGAAATGTGCATCTTGCTTCAGATCATAACGTTCCATAACACGGATAAACTCCGCCTTTTACCTTGAGCACAACTCTAGCCCGAGCTGGCCCCCTCTGGCCCAAGGTATTCGACGGGCCAGAAATCCTGGCCGTTGGCCCCGAGTAAGCACCGATCAAGCCCCGGAAGTGACAGTGGAAACGCGACTGGCCATGGCACGCACTAGCACAGCTCGGCCCTGGCCCGGCAGTGGAAACGCGGCTAATGGGAAATGTGAAAAAAATAAAAAAATAAAATAAAAACTACGAAATATATTTTCTTCATGTGTCAAAAAAAATCTGGCATAAATCTGAAAATTTTTACACAGAAATGAAGGCCTAGTTATGGAAGCTTGTTTCCGCCACTGAATAATAATTGTGACTTTTTATTTAACAATTCTGACTTTATTTTCTCAGAATTGCGAGATAAAAAGTCAGAATTGCTGGATATGAAGTCGCAATTGCGAGTTATAAAGTCCGAATTGTGAGATATTAAGTCAGAATTGCGAGTTATAATTGCGAGTTATAAAGTCAGAATTGCGTGATATAAAGTCAGAATTGTGAGATATAAAGTCGCAATTGCGTATTATAAAGTCAGAATTGTGAGATATAAAGTCAGAATTGCGTGATACAAAATCAGAATTGCGAGATATAAAGTCAAGATTGCATGATATAAAGTCAGAATTGTGAGATATAAAGTCAGAATTGCGTGATATAAAGTCAGAATTGCTACATATAAAGTCACAATTTGCGTGATATAAAGTCACAATTGCGTGATATAAAGTCGCAATTCTGAGAAAAAAAGACAGAAGTGCGACTTTTTATCTCACAATTCTGACTTTTTTTCTCACAATTGCGAGTTTACATCTCGCAATTCTGACTTTATAACACATAATTGCGAGTTTATATGTCGAAATTCTGACATCTTTTCTCAGAATTGTGAGATATAAACTCGCACTGTCGACTTATCAGGCCAATTCTAAGGGAAAAAAAGACTAACTTTTTCCCCTCAGATTAATTCATATCTTGCAATTCTGACTTTTTATCTCACAATTCTGACTTTATATCAGGTAATTCTGACTTTATATCTAGCAATTCTGACTTTATAACTCGCAATTCTGACTTTATATCACGCAATTCTGACTTTATAACTCGCAATTCTGACTTTATAACTTGCAATTCTGACTTTATATCTCGCAATTTTGACTTTATATCACGCAATTCTGACTTTATATCTCGGCAATTCTGACTTTATATCACGCAATTCCTGACTTTATAACTCGCAATTCTGACTTTATATCTCGCAATTTCGACTTTATATCACGCAATTCTGACTTTATATCTCGCAATTCTGACTTTATAACTCGCAATTGTGCCTTTATATCACGCAATTCTGACTTTCCATCTCGCAATTCTGAGAAAAAAAGTCAGAATTGTGAGATAAAAAGTCGCAATTACCTTATATATTTTTCATTCTATGGCGGAAACAAGCTTCCATACCTGGTACTAGAGCATAAATGCAATGTATCATAAAAAAATTATATTTCATATGCAAACTAATGGTGTAGTTGATGAATTGTGTGGTATATGGATACAGAAAGTACTTTATATCTCCAAGAACACAGCATTAATGAATAGATGAGAAGTAAACAAAAAAAGATATATTATTTGTATAATTAAAAATGTATTTTTTTGTACAATTACTCAATCAATTGTTGGGATCGTATAGACCCAGAAGTGTAAACAGGAAACAACGACCATTTGAAGGTTAAAAATTGTAATCTATATTCAGATTCCAGACTTTAATTTACAAAATATTCAGTCCGTTTATAAAAAGCACCTGAAGGAGAAGTCTCCGGCCCCCAGGTGTGTCCAGAACATGTAATCCGGCCCCAAGGTGTGTATTCTTACGGGGGTAAGACCCTGGTTTTACACCCCCACCCCCACAAGATAAAGCACATTTGGCCAGGCATTAGGTGTTGAAGGACCATTGACTTCAAAGAGCCAGAGATTCTTCACCAGACAACTCGTCACCTTGCACAGCGTGAATGGTCCTGTATGATGTCGTAAACAGTGGTCTATCTATTTCTTGTGTGTGTGTCAGTCAAGTCACCTTCATTTATAGCGCTTTTTACAATAGACTGTATCAAAGCAGCTTCACATTGATAACATGAAAATAACAACACAGATCAATAATATTGTTGAATATTAAATGTCCCCAACTAATCAAGCCAAAAGACAAGGCAACAGTGGAGAGGAACCCAAACTCCATCAGGGACTGAATGGAGAAAAAAAACCCTTGGGAGAAACCAGACTCAGAAACCAGCTCTCCTCTGGCCAACCCAGGAACAATGTGTTATTCAGGTCACATTCAGTTACATGTAATAATATTAGATCTAGAGTATGATTACGATAATGAGTAGGTCCTGACGTGTTGTCTAACGCAAATTGAGTCTATAATGTCTTTAAATGTTCTACATACAATCTTTTTCATTATCTACATGTATATTAAAGTCACCAACTAGTAGTACTTTATCTGCAGTCAGGACTAACTCTGATAGAAAGTCTGCAAATTCTTTGATGAAATCTGTATAGTGTCCTGGTGGCCTGTATACAGTAGCCAGCAGAATTCTCAAACGTGATTTATCATTTACACTATATATTTTTACACTAAGCACCAATAATTCAAAAGAAGTGTTTTTAAAACTAGATTTCTCAGTGGTTTTGAGGATATTGCTATAATTTACAGCAACACCTCCCCCTTTGCCTTTCAGACGAGGTTCATGTTTATAACTGTAATCTTGCGGGCATGACTCAGCGTTAGATGGCCCTCCTTTTGGATATTTCTCATGCATGTTTTAGATATTAAAAACATCGCTTTGGTACTCAGTTGGCACACCTTAGGTGTACATTGGCACACCTTTGGTGTACAATGTCAAAACGCCATTACTTATAGCGTATGACAAGCCGTTTATTCTTTTATTCATTCCCAGGAAATGAATTATTGATTTCACAAATTACATTTCTACTAGCTAGTAACAATGGCAATTTTTGATACCAAGAATTAACTATGAACTAGTCAAAACTATAATTCTCATTAGTTAAATGAGTCCACAATCAAATTTAGTTGTTGATATCAAGAATTGATTTCTTTGTTGAAATTGATTTCAACAATCACTTTGTTACTAGTGACAATTTATATCTTTATATTTATATCTGCAATGTGATTGAAAGCCATTTTAGGTGAAATTAATCTCCTTGATCTCAGAAATAACAAATATAACATGTCAAAATCCATTTAGATTTTAAGAATTAGCATTTCAAAGAGTAAAAACTGAATCCTTGATTTTAGGAATTTATAGGTTTACTAGTTACAAGATATAGAAATTATATAAGCATTGTGTCTCTGAAATTTGAACTAATAAGAAATAAAATCTTGATTTCAACAACTGAATTTAAATTCAGCTTATGATGATATTTCACTGAAAATGACAGATATCAAGTATTAGTTTTTACTAGTTGAAATTTAATTATTAACACAAGAATTACATTTTTACAAGTAATCTAACTCCTGATATCAAGAATTAGCATTTTAGTGAAAATTGAAATGTTGACATCAAGAACATATCATTTTCCACATATCGTTGGAATTGTAAGGTCATTCTCTATTTTTGTCCGTCGGATTTTATTTGTAACTTTTTTTTTAACTTAGGCCTATCTCTAGTGCTTTAATATGAAATTGGTGTCGAATAAACAAAGAATGTTTGTTCAATGTTTGATGTACAACGCTTCAAACATAGGCTGTTAGCATCCTGAAACCACTTTAAAGCATTTTTATAAGATTATTTGCTTTTCACTGCCTCGTTTGGATAGCTACTTTGACCAAACGCTGTTTTCGGTTCTTTTTACGAACAAAACACCTCAAACATTACCACGTGTTTCCCCACGCATTTCACCTTGTAAAGTTTCGTGGTACAGCGTCCGCACGCGGAGAATGAGACAGAGAGATGACGTTTCTAACACAAACTACGAAAAATAAAACGTGTAACGTTAGGTTAAATAACTTACCAATAGATGCGCTGTCTTCGCCGATTAGAGGCCGAGCTCCGTCAACTGGGGAATGAGAATAAAACGTCTATTTAGAATATCGTGTATTAAACCGGATTCTGTTGGGAAACTGCTGTTCGAATTCCAATTCAAATGTTGCTGTTAAACTGCATCTAATACATTTTCATTTATTTAAAAATAAATGATACATACCATTAAGGTTGGCCGCCATTTAAGCGATGGTAATGTACACTGGTCGCGGTAGAGCGATGAGTCGGTGTGTCCGGCCAGGTAACAATGCGTCGAGTTGTGCGGCTCTTTACCCGCAACAGTTGTTTAAAACATCCGCCACAACATGTGGGCGTTGTAAGAAGTGGGGGTTTCGACGAGCGGCACAGTGGGGGCTTTTGTCTCTTACCAAAAGCGCTAAACACTAAATTACTTTTAATAATAATTTACTGCGACAGTCTGGCTGTTATCCAGTTTGGTTCAGAAAACCCATCAACAATGAAAACCTTCTTTTTATGCTTGACAAATGGGTCCCATGACCTATAAAAGGTCTATAAACAAGGCTCTTGGACGGCTCCAATCCCTGGCACTCCCACTTTAAAAAATGCTGTGTTTTAACCCAATTTTGGGTCAAATATGGACAAACTCAAACATTGGGTTAAAAATGTCATTTAAAAATGTAACCCGAATGGCTGGGTTTGTCCATATTTGACCCAAAATTGAGTTAAAACTACCCAGCATTTTTTAGAGTTACTGTTACTATATGAAGGCCCCCAAATCTCTTATTGCATGTTTCCCACTTGATTTTTTTTCTCTATATACTATATGGGGGCAAGAAATTCTTGAATATTTTAAAGTTAAATGCATCAACCTGGCGCATTTGAGAGTTCAAAAAAGCATCACGTCCAATGTTCAAAAGTATTGACTTGTACCATGGACTCAAACCTCTTTTTAGTTTTGATATATCTTTGACCGCACAACTAGCCAGTACATCTCGGAGATGTCTATTTGACGTCTGCATTTACATCCGCAAGATGTGTTTTTTAGTGTTTGCTCATCTGCAATACATCAAGGACATTTCCTGTTAGATGTCATATAAACATTTAGAAGATGACTTTAAGATGTTTAAGATTTAGAAAATATGTCAAACTGCCTTTTCTTTTGACGTTTATCAGATGTTTTTACACAGCAGATGCTTTTCAGATTAACAGATCTTTAGCAAGCATCTTACAGGCGTACGTGTTTCAGGAAGTCAAACAAGAATATTTAATAATAATAATAATAGGCTATATTGTTATCCCAGTAATAAAACAAATGCACTGTAAAATAAATGTCAATTAAAAAAAAATATTTCACAAGCCAATATTAGGCTATAGTTGACTTCACATCACAATACGTTTGACTTATTTTCTTCACATTATTTGACAATGCTTTTTGTGTCCGAATGCAAAGTTTCACGTGAGAGAATGCAAAAGCATTGACTTATAATTTTACACCACTTTGTCTCACCCTGTTATGTTAGAAAGTTTCAAAATATATTCATTTACAATGAAACTGTGACAGGATTTGACACCTCACCTTTTGAGAGTGAGAAGGGTTTGAATATTCATCATAGCTTTCACTTTCTATTGTGTCAGAACAGGGAATGGGTGTGTGTGGGGATGAGGCTCTGAAGATAAATGACCCCAGGGGTTTTACAAGCACTGAAATCTGCTCCACTAAATCAGCCCGAAAATTCAGCCTGTTATCATAATAGAGATCTATATAAAAACTAGATATCTCCTCCGCTCTACTGGCCAATGGAGGTCGACATCAGCACCTGGCGGCCATCTTGTCACAGGCAGCTCGCTCACTGGTAACATTGTTTTAATGGTGCATGTACTTTTTAGATCACCATAACTTGCTCAATTTTCTACCGATTTTCAAATGGTCTGGTTTTGTTATAAACGGCAGAGATGAAGTTATGATACTGCATACTTATGAATAATAAGTGTATAAATAAATTATCTTCCAGAATTATATACGTTAATAACGTTTGTAAGTAACCAAACCGTTTGTAAATCCATCAAGATTTCAACGAGATAAGAGTATTTCTTACATCAGATACCACAGAGCCCGCCAGAAAGCCTGTCTGTGACAAGATGGCCGCCGGTGATGATGATAATACTCCGCCGTGAGACATCTAGCCTTTATATAGATATCTATGGTTCTCATTCCCAAGGCGTCATACTGACGCTTTTGCCAATGCGTAGACATCCAATGCACATGGCACCCTTTAGCGTCAATATGAGACGCAGATATCCACAAGTTTCCTGACGCCTCATGAGGCCTTGCGTCAAAAGTGGGCACGTCTTCTGGTTTGAAGTAAACAAAGCGCAGCTTGACATGCTTGACACTCGTTCATTCAACAGTGACAATCATTCAAGTTATAGCGATCCAAACTAGCTAACGGTGTGGGAACACAACCTCAACGAAATAAAAAATTGTGAAATAACAGTACCTTTACCCTCCGCAGTAGTTGGTTGGGAGTATTATAATAACATTATTAATAATCAATACTCGTCAAAGCATGGTGACAGACAGTTGTGTGAGCTGACAAACAATTAAAATAAAAAATACACACTTAGTCATTGAGCTTTGGAGTTTATTCAAAATTATAAATGAATGTGCCACTTGAATACATTAACTGGCACATTTGGTATTCTGTCAAACTCAGGCTTTGATCCTGAGTTTAGGTGTAACATCAGTAGCGAACAGCCAATCACATGCTGATAGAGTTTATAGAATATTAAGAATTTAAACAAATGTACACAGGAAGATTCGTCGTCTTTTGGGAGGTGATGGAAACTACAGTCGTTGGCAGGATCACTCTGATTTCGTTTTCGGCTTATGTTCAAAACAATCACGTTTAAGCCACTGAATAATAGTTTAGTCCGGTTATACGTACAACCGCGAACAGCACATGTTGTCCCTGAGCTCCGTAACGACATCTCTCATAAAGATTTGCGTCTTTAAGTAGCAAAATAATTCTCTGAAAAACAGCTAGCCTCTTCGCTAACTTACACACAAAATACCATTGGAATGCTACTTCCGCCGCCTCACCGGAAGTTTCACCCACTTTATTTTTTACAGGAGCGCCCCTCGGAAACTTGTGGATATATGGGCCAGAAGGCGCCTCCTAGTGGTCTAACCCTAACCCAAACCTAAACATAACCGAAGCGTGTTATATTGACGCTAAAGGGTGCCATGCATGTGCGTATACGCATTGTCAAAAGCGTCACTATATGACGCCCTAGGATGAGAATGCATTGGAAAATTATACCTTTTTTTGTCCAGATAACTTTTTTTAATTTCATTTTGGTAATGTTCTATTTTGAATGATATTTTGGGGGATTTTTATTTCATTTACCTCTAAATGACTAGATTTGATTATTAAATAGTAATTTAAAATACATTCTTCCAATTTAGGGCTAGGTTCAGGATAACTTCTTCAAATAACTCAATTTTTAACAATTTTTTGCATAACCCTTTTAATTCAGCTCATATCTTACATTGGGTGTCTTTGCCGACGTCCTGTGGGGAAAAAATAATCTAACATGATATTTTCACGACTCTTGCCACTAAATGGCCTTATAGCTCAATATGGAGTAAATGAGCTGTTCAACTGGGTCCTAAAGTCAGTTCATTCAGTATGCATTCAGACACACATTATAAAACAATTATTTGGTCAAAAGCATTTTTAGTTTGAATTTTGAGCATTTTTATGTTTGTGATGAAACATTCCTCGCATTTCATTCATTCTTAGGGGTCAAATTGACCCGTGAGGGAAGGATTTGTAACTTTTTTAAATTTCAACAACAAAACTCTTCGAAACCATTCAATTTGTTTGTGTATTCACACTTCAAATGCAACAAAAGTCATTGGTTCCCCCTTTGATGAACACTACATTTGCAATGGGGGGTGTACTTTGGAGTACTTTGGGTTCAGATCAGATTCCTAGCTCGGAGACCTCGTATTTTGTAAGTGTGAACTCTTGAATGTTCCTTTGTCTCACACTCACATCTTGAATCCCATCAGTCTACAGTTCAATAACATATTTTCAATTAAATACAAATACTGTTGGTTGTACATTTATTTACTATGTTTAGTTTGTTACTGTATGGTTATTGTAGTTCTTCACTGATGTGAGAATGAATTTGTACACTTTCACAAAGACAGATTCAGTATTCCTCAAAAGGAATAAAAAAGTAAACCTGCAATACATTTACATGTGCTTGACATTTGCCATTTTTTAAGCAAACAAGGAAGCTCAGCTCAAGTAACATTACTTTCCATAAAAGTAACACAATTAGATACTTTCTAAGTGAGTCCCCATGGGGATATATATGTATATATTACTTTTTTTTAATGCTTGAACAAGCCTAGAAAAGTCAAGACATGGCTGAGCACGTATGTTTTCTTGCACAATACGACTACTGCGTGTTTTTATGTTCCTGCGAGTGATCGATTAAAAACACACACATACCTATGAGAAAACGCCTTTAATAAATCAAACATGAAAAATAATCTAAAACGAAACCTATTTCTCAACCCGAAACTGCCACTACCGAACCCTCAGAGCGTCACACGTACGTGTATAGGACGCAATATTGTAATGCACTGCTTTCAAAGTAACTTTCCCCAATACTGTGTAAAAGAGAACAATCTCAGCAACAACAAATGCTATTTATATAGATACATACATTCAAGTATATATGAACAAACACGTTATATGCCATTTGCACTCTATATAATAGATTTGAATGGTTATGAAGCATTAATTCATATCAACACCAATAGGAAAACCAGAATGCTAATGCAGACTATTTACATTTCCCAGTCATGCACTAAAATATGAGGGGAAAAAGTTCACGAGTCGCAACCACATCAGCTGAACAGTTGTGTCTTGTTTTAAACAGTGATCGTGTGTGTGGACAACGTCAGGAGATCAAGCCAAACTTATCACACACACATTATTACTTTGACACACAGCTGGGGTGTCTGTGACCCTAAGCATAAAAGTATGTCAATCTTTAACAGAACACGAGTGCTACTGATGTTAACTCTGGGACAAGTGCAGTGTGACAAGCCCATGAAACTGTGTGTGTTTGTGTGGTCAGACTAAAGAGAGTAAAGCTTGAGCTGTTCCTCCATGTCTCCCTCCGTCATCTCTCCGAATGTGTCCTGGTTTTCTCTGAGGAGTTTGAAGATGGCAGCCAGCTGCTCCTGCTGAACCCTATGACACAAACACAACAGCGTAAACAACAATCACACACAGGACTATCTGCAGCCTTCTTCATTCACTAAGGCTTTGTCACAGCTCAAAAAGGGCTTAATATCCATTGTAGTCAATAATTTCATCCTTTAAAATTCACCAAATTTACTTATTTTTCCCCTTCATGACTCAAACAATCTTGAATGTAATTTGACACCCTTGCCTCATTTAGAATACGCGGTTCTATCAATATGCAAATGAGCTCTCGCCTCCACTCATTCACGCCAGCTCATAGATCTACGATCACACGTTGATCTGATTGGTTAGGCAGTTTGACACGTCAGAAACACCAACAATACTCAGCAATGCTGTCGACTTATGAATTTACACATAGTTTGTTTTAAAAACACCACATAAACAACATTAAAAACTTGATTTTCACCACAGGGGAACTTTAACTAAATTAAATTAATTAAATATTTGAAACATTTACTTTTCTTTTGGAGTTACGGTGTATCAGATGAAATGATGCCACAACAGACATGAATCAAATTTGGCTCTTTATTGATATTGCAAAAGCCATAGGATGAATCGCACTATGTCAGTCACATTTCACAGCAAAATCTAAATTGTATTCTCAATACGATAATGCAGAAAAAAACAGTGCAAAAGCATGCAAAAAAAAACAAGTTTTTTTTTTTTAAAGAAATAAAAAATCCAATCTCTTCTGATTCTGGGGTGAAAATGTCTCCTGGACAATAAAATGATTTTGAGATTCACCTATTATTATTATTTAACTTTACCAACAACAGAAAAATCTATATGGCTTCTGCATTTCATTACACAGATGTGTGACTCTGCAGTGTGAGCACATTTCCCATCAGCCTGTGATGGTCATAGCAGTGTGTGTGTGCGTGTCCACAAGGGGGCGTGATAGTATTTCAGAAGAGCAGGAACATATAATATTCATATGTTAATGTTCTTTGATGTTTTGCTTTAAGAAGCTTGCTATTCACAGGCAGAAATGCAAAGTAGCCTGTACAGAAAACAGAAGAAAAACCCAGTTTCCATCACAACATATTTCAGAGACAGTCAAAACGAAGAAGAAGTCGCGCCACAAAGGTCTTCGAGATTCATTTCTCAGGGACACACTTTTCCACATCGATTTCTGCTCTACTCAGGAACTCT
This sequence comes from Hybognathus amarus, assembly GCA_030378365.1. Classification (NCBI taxonomy): domain Eukaryota; kingdom Metazoa; phylum Chordata; class Actinopteri; order Cypriniformes; family Leuciscidae; genus Hybognathus; species Hybognathus amarus. The sequence goes on from JAQIUQ010000669.1 coordinate 207,916, forward strand.
GAAAAATAAAAAAAATACAAGAATATTCAGTCTCATAAACCAGTAAACATGAACTTCTTGAGACACACACACTACTTCCACATACGCATGAATTCAAACATCAGAGAAACAAGACTATCGGCCCAAACCAATCACTTACATTTAAAGGACACTTCATATCTAGACTTTTTAGAGGTTACATCATGGGATTATTTTATGGATTTACAGTTAAAATCTATTTATTTTGAATTCATCCAAAATTTTAGGATTTTAACAGCTCCTTAACATACTTCCTGACTAGAAAACGTTTAAATAAGTCGGTAAACATTAAAGTAAAGACATTTCTCCTTATATAGAACCGTTTTGGCATGAAGGGTTCTTTAGAATTGAGTCAAGAACCCTATTCTATATAGTTCTAGAGAATATATAGTTAGAATATATATAGAGAATATATAGTTCTATACAGTTTTATGGAGTTCTATAGAGTTCTATATAGAACCCCACTGAAATTTTGTGTACTAGACTCTAAATTAAATAGCTTCAGGTCAATAGAGTAACTAATGGATTTCACCATACTGAATGATCACAGTACAGCAATTGTTCTGCATTACATTCTGTTTAAATATGCAAATAAAGCATTATCTATTTTTTAACATGCATTCAAAATGTCCAATAATGTAAATATTGTATAAAATTAGCTTCTTTCATTTTGTTGATACATTAGAGTTTTTTTACAGAGGGGTTTAGGGGATTTCTCTTTATATCACACCATAAATCAGAGAATGGTCAGTCAGAATTGAAGGGGAAAAAACGTTTTTTTTTAGAATAAATTGTTACAATACATGAAAATGATAAACTCCTCTGTAAAAACATGTAAACAGGAATAAAAATTTTAAAACGGCATTTAAACACATGCATGTAATCAATATCTACATATGCAGATAGTACTGAAAGAAAATTTATGGAAGCAAAAAAAAGTCTCAAATGACCAGTGCCTGAAAAACAAAAAAATAAAAAAAAAGTTTTGCTTAAAGTGTCTCTCCTTGAAATGTCTGTAATTTCTTTCTAATCATATTTAAGGTACACTATGTAACCTTTTTATTAAAAATTTAAATAGTCAATACATTATCAATACTTCTTCCAAAACATATATTGAATGTACTATTTTTAGTACGAAAATTCGAGCCAAGTTCGAAAATGGCTTTTTCTTTAATTTATGGTACTAAATTATATGCTGTATTTATAATCCATTTATTAACTTTTTTAACGTAGTTTAATTCAATTTCCAATTTAAACTGTGATAAACGAATGCTTTGGAGCGCAGACTTAAGATGACACTTGGCAGATTATTGCTAAAGTGAAAAAAAAAGAATGTACAGAAATACTATTTTAAAAACACATTTTACTTTAAAACTGCAAGAAAACAAATCTAAAGATAATTGAGCTGTGTTCCAAATTTGCGGTTGATATCTCAATAAATGAGCTTTCAGACAGATTTAGTTTTGTCGCAGTACCACATGTCTCCACTAAATGAAATTCGTCTCCCATTAATTTCCAATGTCTCATTTTGACCGCGAGGAGCACAAGAGTGACTATTTATTTTTCCGGACAATTTACCCTTTTCGAATCATGTCCATAAATATTTGTGTGCTCACAAAGTAAGTGCCAAAATCTTTACTAAGAGTCGTACCATTCCGAACTGAAGTAAAAAAAAAATAAAATAAAAAATCATTTAAAAAAAAAAAAAAACACCACCAGAGGGTTAAACAAACGCCAAACAGAGGAGCGTCTGCTGGCAAAACAGATATCGCGACAGAGCTCGTAATAAAACAAGAATCAACATATGCTAGGTTTCGGAGACGGCGAGAACTGTGGGGTTTGAAATGTTGTGAAAGCGATGGAGGGATGATGATGTTTATTTATTTTATTGAACAGATAAACGAGCATATGCAGATCTCTTCATCGTAAAGCATTATTGTGAAGGGTCATTTCATTATAGTTGTTGTGTTGGAACTTAATTAAAGGAAGTGCGGTGTCCATTAATGGGTAAAGCTACAGTAATCAACTTCAGCTTATCAGCTTGAGATCCTTTCCGTTATATATCTCTTGAAGGACAACTCGGCGCAAAATGAACCTGTGGTCTAATTACACATTGTTACCAAGTCAACCGTTATCTGAGATTAGTTTCCATGATTGCCGAATGTAAATAGTTTTATCTCTAAAAACAGTTTAGCCTATAATGCTAGGGCATAGAGTAATGACGAATAAAATCGCTTGTTATTACCACTAACAAGGCTCAAAATAGCCCACAGTAACACGGTAGCATAATAAGAGTCCCTACATTCAAACCGAAGCATTGAGAACTTTGTTGGTGTCCATACAGTTTAATAAGAAGATATTTTATACACACAGTCCACTTTTTTTGAATACAGGAGGAACCCAGACAGCAAACTGACATTGAATCAACATGGAAATGACGTCTCTCATGACATCGAAACAACGTTGATCTGGCATTGTTTTGCTCATCGAATTAACGTTGAACCAACGTCAGACGCGGCATTCTTCAAAGCTAAATGAAAATCGAAAATTGGTTTGCTTTCATAACGTTGATTTTAAGTTGATTTTCCGTTAGTTTTGAAAGAATGATGCGTCTGACGTTGGTTCAACGTTAATTCGAATGAGCAAAACAATGTCAGATCAACGTTGTTTCGATGTCATGTTTCCACGTTGATTTAATGTCAGTTTGCTATCTGGGAAGCCATCTTTGAAATATAGTCTCTACCAGTCGATCTACGAACGCTCAATCCAAGTGCGCTGGTGAGATGTGAATAAGGTGATAAGGTGAGCGCGACCAGTAGGCTACATGTACATATTGAAGAGAAGAAAATGGTTTGTGTTTCTTCCGGAAACAACGGACCTTATGAGATTCTGCACAGTTCAGCGCACTTGGATCGGCGTTCGTAGATCGACTAGTACAGACTATACAAAGATGGCTTCTTCCTGTATTCGCCAAGTTGACTGTATGTATAAAATATCTTCTTATTAAACTGTATGAACACTGACAAAGTTCTCAATGCTTCGGTTTTAATGTAGGGACCTTATTATGCTACCGTGTTACTGTGGGGCTATTTTGAGCCTTGTTAGTGGTATAGATTAAACTATTTACATTCAGCAATCATGAAAACAAATCTCAGATACCGGTTGACTAGGCAACAATGTGTAATTAGACCAAGGTTCATTTTGCGCCAGAGTCGTCCTTTAAGCCTAGAGGTGAATGTTTTATAAGCAGTGGATTTATCATATTGATCCACGCAGACACACACAAAGCACATCCAGAACAATGTTCTTCCACAAAATGCATGCAGTGTTGTTAACCGCTAGAGGGTTACACAGTGCAGCTCTACTGAGTTGAGTCTACAGTGACGAGCCACTGATTTCAGTGAACATCATTAAGACTGAGTTATGAATCGATGAAGGAGCGTGTGACTCACCGTTGGCAGCTCTGGTGCTGGGATGTTACTGGTTAAGGCTTGGCCGAGCGTGCTTAGTCGAGCAGCGGTCGGAGGCGGTGGAAACATTCAGGAGACACGCTTGTAGTCATGTTAGTAAAGTGTCCTAGCAAACACATTGGTTTTCATGCAATCAGATTTAGTCGATTACGGCATATCCAAATGATGCCGTGACCCACAGCGCGACACATCACGGGGAATCAATTCTCCCTTGAGATAAAGTGTTTGTATCAACACATGACTGCCTGCATTTACACAATGACGCACAAAGGACCAGAGAGAGGCTGGATGAAAAATTTGATGTATACAATTAAATGATGATTTGATCCCTTTTATATTTTCTGCATGTGCCATTGTTTCCCATGCCGAGCTCAAGAACGGTGCAAAAGCGCGTACAAAGAAACACAGACAGGAAGTCTACAGTGAAAACCTACAATTTCAGAAATGAGTATGAATATGAATATAGGTTGCAAACAATTGCATACAGGACTAAAACTAATTTGAATTTAAGGATGTTTGAAGGTTAATACGGTAATTTTTCAGATGTTCTTACATCAAATTTTAAAAGGTAGGTGTAATGTTAACAGCAATCCTAACGAAAGTAACTATGTTTCTATTGGAAAATTGGAATGTTGCATAAAACATTTGCGTAATAAAGCATCTTTTCCATCCCATGTGTTCAAGAGGACAAATCCGACACTTCATGTGGAATTGCCGCAAAATATCCGTAATACAAATGGATCAAGTTTTTTCAAACGCTGTCTGTCTAGCGTTCGGGAATGTAATTGTGTGACGAAAAACTTTTCAGCATTTCAGAAATTATCACACACACATTTGAAATGCCGTGACGTGATTGGTCCGTTGGTTACTCCAGTTATCCAATCACATCCTCTGTTGAGGAAAAAGTCACGTGAGTTTTTTGTTGTACATAAAGAATTTATTCAGTAAATGTGTTTCCATCATAGTTTATGTGTATGTCTTCTCAGAGAAATGTTTCCATCTCAAGTGAACGCATTTTTAGTGTTTGGATTCTTGGAGTTTCCATCCAGTATTGTTTGTGATATCCCAAAATGCTCTAAAAATAGGTGGATGGAAACATGGCTAATGGTTAAATCACCGGGAACTGGATGTTACATGGTACTGTTATTATTTTGACAGTACTGAGCTTTATTTATATAAGTGTGTCTAGGGAAAATGTATATATACATATCAGGGAATAAAGTGAAAAAGTTATGAAACTAAGTGTCAAATTCGACTCATTAATTAAAATGGGGATAATTCTTATAATGTGAATTTTGCCTCACCCTGATTTGTACAATTCACTGCATGACCTTTTATGTACGGTATCATTTCAACACTTTTTTTGTATTGGATAGAAGTAAATGTAAGGTAATGCAAAAAAACATATTTGGACACCTGAGCTACATATACAAATGCCTGCAAGTCACTGCATCATCTTGATGATAAAATAGCAAAACATGCGCTCAAATGCCACTAACGTCCCTCATCTTCATAATTTGTGCTCAGTGTCTATGACCCAGTTCTCCTCGGGTTCACACACGAGTCCAGAATCACATTAACTAGTAACATGATCAACTAATGCTTCAAAATCACTCTTTTAAACAGACACATGTCAGGTACTTTTAACTGTGCAGGCTTAAGTGTCCAAGTTTTGGATCGGTAAGATTTTTTACGTTTTCAGGCCGTGTCCACCAAAGCGTTTTTCCACGTGCCTGTCTTCAATTGTTTTCAATGGAGCGCCGCGTTTTCAAAACGGCATGAGCGTGACGATGCGCTGAGCATTTTTTTCACGCTGAAGCGCCGAGCGCTCCGTTTTTTACTGGTTCGCGGAGAGTTGAAAAATGTTCAACTTAGGATAAAACGCAGCGCTCATCACTGTCACTTCTTACCCAGCCATCCAATCACAGTGGAGAAGGGGCAGGACTAATACCACACCGACCAACTGTCACAACATTCAAACTGTGCTGTGGATATTCTGTATCATAGCAACGAAACGTCTCAACAGAAAAACGCTGCGCTGGCAAAACGCTCTCAAGCGCCCAAAGCACGGCGTCTTCAGCAGAGCGTCTGGTGTTTTCAGCTCGCTAAAAACGCTTTGGTGGACATACGACCTTAAAGAAGTCTCTTCTCAACAAGGCTGCATATATTTGATTAAGGGTCCTTTCACAACTACCCTGTTTGGTCTGGACTTTCAGGCCCGTCCACACTACTGCATTTTCGTTTAAAACAGAATTAAACGATCTCCGTCCACACCAGCATTTCATCTGCGTATAAGAATTGATCTGTGCCACATTAAAACGACTGAAAACGTGGATCACGTGACCATTCACCGACACTGGGCATGCGTGTGCCGGTGTAAACGGTGGCTGACGAATCAGGGAAGGATGCATCATGACTGATGACACCCAATCATAGAGCAGAGCGTGAGCCTCTGAGTCATCGTTTCTAAACTCCTCGTTTTGTCCCGTCTTCACTAAAACGCCCTCCGGAGATTCAAAACGCAAAATGGAGCTGAAGTGTTTCTAAACTTTTTCGTTTTAGGTCTTCGTTCTTTCCGTTTTAAGGCCCATACACACACCGGGACGAATATCAGCGCGTCTTATTCGTCAGCGTTTTTCAACGCGTTTTTTTGTGTTCACACCCAAACAATTTTCGCTGACGATGAGCCGAGTGAACATGCAAATTCATTCCCTAACATTAAATGGCGCCAATTTGCTCTGCAATACCACTCCATAACAGTTTTCTTATATCAAGATGTTTGTAGTCCCTGTCACGTATGTCATATAGTTCTTTATGTTTTAGCACCAATGAGAACAGCAGCTCTACATTCATCTTGCCTCGCATCTTCCTCGTCTATGTCTTCCTGGCTGTGTAGACGGCGACGCTACTTGGCGTATATCTTCTTCATCATTGCATATGTGTGCTTGGCAAGAACGTTTTGTGTTTGAGCGCCCCCAAGTTGTGTTTTCCTGTAGCTTTCAGAGGCTCGAGACATGTGAGCAAAAGCGGCAGTTGGAAAGTTTTGACGCAGCGACCTCAAACTAAAAAAAAACTAACCCAAGGCGTTTTTAAAAAAAAATGGACGCTTTCACGCGTGGCGTTTTACGCGTCGGTGTGCACACTCACATTGGCGCCCTTTGTTTAGTCACGAGGCGTGAAACGTCGACGAATAACGCGCGCAAAATGAACAGGCCTTTAGTCTGGAAGGGAGGTGTAAACGTAGCAAAAGGTCTCAGTTTTTAAATGAAAACGCAGTAGTGTGGACGGGGCCTCAGACTTTTCAGGTTGGTCCGAATCAAATTTACAGGTTCCGAAACCTCCCTCAGACCACGGTCTGGACCAAACAGAGAAAATTTGGTCAGATGAAAAGAGGTAATCTCGGTCCGGATCAAACTGAACAAAGGTTTGGTTCGTTTCTAGTGTGATAGCATTTCTGTATGGTTCGGACTTTCAGACCTTTTACAGAAAGTTCTGGTGGTTCCCAAAAAGCTGAAAAGACAGAAGGTGGCAGGAAAAATGAGCCGTGTTGCACATGAGGAGACAAGGTTTTAAATTGAAGTATGGTCTGATGACAGAATAAGACAAAATTGCAGTCTTCTCCTTTCCTGTCGGCGATGATAAAATTTGAACTAGCCTTGTGTATAGTTGGTGCTGCAGGTAAATATTAGGGCTGTTGAGAACGAATTCCAAAATTCGAATATAATTTGAATATAAAAAAAACAATACTATTCGAATGCTGAAGTTACTATTCGAATATTGCTTTTATATTAAAAAAATGCAATCTTGTCTTTCTCGCGGCTTACATGCATGTGAAAATGAAATGCTTTTATTTCGTCTAATGAACAATAACGTTTTTTAATCAATTGTGAACGTTATCCAAGCTGTAGGCTATCATCAGGGTTTCCCATACAAACATCCTAAGTTTCCCAGAAGTCACCTCGCATTTTGACAGAGCGTCTCTATGATGTCCACAAATTAGTTAAAATTTCCCGGAATCTAGAGAGGCAGAGAGAGAGAGAACGAGAGAGAGACCTTGCGAGTGACGCGCGAAAGCTAGTCCCGCGCGCTCTCTCTCCCTTTGCAGACTGATCTCATGAAATGGCTCAAAATGCGTCAAAAGTGGTGTGTATGTTGACGCAAAAGTCATGTTGTCATGTTGCCCTTGGAGCACTGCTGCACAAATCAGTCCAACACAGTGCTGTCAATGTCTGAGAACCAGCTTTAAAAAAGTTAGAATTCAGCTGGATTTTCGATGATACTCACGCTGTATAGCTTGTAGTTAAGATAATATCGATGGACGCGCATTTGTTCCGCTGTTTTATTGTTAATAAGAAACCGATCTAATGTTTATTGTAGTAATGTTAGATGTGCCTCTAGTGGACAGAACGTGTAACAACAACCACAGGCTAAAGTGGCATTGGCGATCCATAAGAATGTGTAATGTCGTAAATATTAATAAAAGGATGAATTTGAGCATTTAATATTCAAATATTATTCGAACATTACATAAAATAAGGAATAGAATTCGAATAGTATTATAGAGGAAGATTGACAGCCATAGTAAATATGCCATAAAAATAACAATATAGTTGCAACTATATGCATCTGTTCATTTATGTTGTTAAAGTTACCTGCCGAATTGACAACACACAGACGTCAGACGCACGTCCATTTACTAAACCAATCAATGTCAAGATGCAGCCCACATAGATGATGACGACAAGATGCAAGTATGTCACGTAAAGTTCTTTAGTGCGCTCGCATAATTGCAATGTGAAACCAAACCAAAACTTTCTGAAAGTATAAAATGCATCAAAACATGATCTTTGGTTCGGACCTTGGTGCGGACTTTCAGGTGTGAAAACGTCCATGTGAACAGTTAAGTGTAATTTACTCCTGTGATGAAAGCTGAATTTTCAGCATCATTACTCTAGTCTTTAGTGTCACACGATCCTTCAGAAATCACTGTAAATATGTGGATTTGGTGCTCAAGAAACATTAATAATTATTAAAAATGCTGAAAACAGTTGTGCACAAATTCATTTTTCAGGATTCTTTGATGAATAGAAAGTTCAAAAGAACAGCGTTCATTTTAAACAGAATCTTTTGTAATATTATAAATGTCTTGTGACTTTTGATTTGATCCTTGATGAGTAAAAGTATTCATTTATTTTATTTATTTCCCCCGACAAAATAAAATAAAAATTCTCACTGACCCCAAACTGTTTAATGAACTTTCTGCTCATGTTAAAAATGTAAATAACAGTAACCCAGCACATGTCAGGACACGAGTTGTCAGTGGCACTGAGGTCACTGAATAGGGAAAGTGAGTGAGTGGAGGGGAAGATATTGGTGTTATACCCTGAGTGTCAGCAGCACAAGGTGACGGGGGACGGGACGGGACAGGGGGGAGGAGGTGAGACTGTGGGGGTGTCAGGGGGTCAAACTGAAGTAAATGATACCTTACCAGAGGTCTGACACAGGCATACTGCCTGGTGCCGTTTAAAGAGCGGTAAAGTCATTTGTCAACTCTATCCTGCAAAGATAAAGGGCAGGAGCAGAGGATATTATGTACATACCGTTTCTACAGCCACACAGATGCACACTAGTGACTTCTGCAAAAGGGAATCGTTAAAATCATCTCAAAAGTGACATTAGCCGACATTAGCATCTGCTGTCTGACAACAACTAAAGTTAGCAGTTAGCATGCGGCTAAGCTAATTATGGCTACTACAAATACTAGATTTAAAAGTCCATTTAAAATTAGACAGAACTTGCTCAAAATGTTCTGGTGTTGCATGCCGATCTACATTCACGTATCTGCTTTTTTAGGTCAGATCCTCCACCGCTCAATCTGCATGTTTTATCAGGTAAACAAACCGCACCCAGCGCAGACAGAGCGAGAGCCTGAGCCTCCAGCAAACCCTGAGAGTCTGCCGCAGATAATGTGAGTGCTTAACGTGTGTGTGTGACATCTCCGCCTCCTTATCCCCACACACATACACACACACACAGTTAGCCATGGGGTGGCTGGAGGAGGTACACAGGGCCCAAAGGAGGGGGAGGAACAAGAACTGTCCTCTCATGACAGATCTGTACTGGACTAAACTCGCACAGTCAACGCAGGGTTTCGTCGCTTTAACGAAACGATTCCAAGCATATAAGTGTCTGGGTAACACTTTACAATACGTGTGCACTAATATGCATTAATTCATGCTTAACTAATGCACAGATAATCATGAGTTAATGTATAACTCATGAAGAACTAAACCATTAATTAATGATTACTGCATCAGCAACTAATAAAGAGTCAATATGATTAATAGATTAAGTAATACATGAATTGCTATTAATTCACTGTGACATTGTGTATTAATTCCTTAATAACATATTTTATTAACTAATAGTGTAAATTAATGTGTTAATTACCACAATTAGTCAAAGCTATGCACTTCAACTTCCAGTTGTCTGCCTTAATTAATCATTAGCTAATAATTTGCAAAGGTATCATTATGTTATGACTTTACTTGCTGGGGCACATCATTATTAACTAGTCATTTAGTAATTTGCACATGAATTTGCTTTAACAATTAATTAATTAAACATGTATTAATGCATATTAGTGTACCCGTCATATTATCTGGAAGTTGAAATACAAGGCTTTGGCTCATTCTGGTAATTAACATATTAATTAACACTATTAGTTAAAAAAATTAGTTATTATGGAATTAATCCACAATGACATATTTAATTAATAACAATTCATGTATGAACTAATACATTAACCTTACAGACTCTTAATTAGTTCCTAATGTGGTAATCATTAATGAATAGCTTAAATAATCATAAGTAACACATTAATTCAGTATTATCTGTGCATTAGTTAAGCATGAATTAATGCTTATTAGTGCACACGTATTGTAAAGTGTTACCAGTGTCTGATAAAAAATAATAATGGTAATGTTCCATTTGATAACATTAGTTATGAACTAACTAACAATGAAAAACTAAAGCATTTCATCTTATTAGAAGATCATAACCTCAGCATTTACTCAAATATGATTAAAATGTACATACACATAATTGATGCATGAGTGAAAGCAGCACATTAATATAAAATGTGATTAAACTGACTGGAACTGTGTTAAACGGTTTTAATGCACACCTTCCAGCCAATCAGAATCGAGTATTCAGACAGGACCATGGTATATTGTTACTTAACGGACCTGAGCTAACATGAACCAACAATGAACAGAACTTTTATAAATTAACATTATGAATAATACAAAAAATTACAACATCTTTTATTATTATTATTACTACCTTTAATGATAACAAAACTACAAATAATAACAGCTATCATTATTATTAATAATATAATAATAACAAAAACAACTATTAATATTATTAACACCACCACCATTAATAATAATAGCAACTTTTAATTTTAAATATTATACTAAAAAACTACAACTATATATATATATATATATATATATATATATATATATATATATATATATATATATACATACATATAATAAATACCATTGTTATTATATTATATTAATAATATATAATATTATATAATATAAGTATTACCACCATTCATAATAATAATAATACCTACTATTATTACCATTAATAATAATAATAGTTCATTATTAGTAGTAATAGTAATAGTTATAGACGTTACAGAAGCAGAGCTATGGGCCAAGATCTGATTAATATTAATCACAATAAAAAAAGAAATCACAAAGTTTTGTGAATAGAACTTAATTCAGTAAATCGTAAATAGTTTTGACTTTGTTTTTACTTCATCATTTTATTATAAAGTGCCGAAAAATATCGTCCCTGAAACCCAAATGATGAAACCTGACACAAGTCCTTTACTGCAGTCCTCTAAAACATGCACACGTCGGTTGCATATTCATAAACCCGGACAATTCAACACACTGACGATTCATTCTGACTGAAAAGTGTCATTCTGCACACTTTACATACACACTTGGATTTAAGCATTTCTAGATATTTATGAAAAGAAAAGAGTGAGATGTGTTTCTGTGGATGGATTGAGGGGGAACACTGACCTTTGCTCCTCCTCCATCTCTGCATTGGTCATTCTCTTCTCAAACTTGGCGGTCCTCTTGTTACCGGCCTCACCCTCGTCTGCCACTAAAGCACTGGCCACATCTGAAGGAGAGGACGGCACATTTAACAAATGACAATAAGAGGAGAAAACTAGCAGTGAGTGATGCTCCTTTTCCTCTAGAGGATTTTAATATATTGTAAAATGTAATTTATTCCTGTGATCAAAGCTGAATTTTCACCATCATAACTCCAGTCTTCAGTGTCACACGATCCTTCGGAAATCATTCTGATACAAGAAACATTTCTGATGATTGTGTGATGTTGAAAACAGTTGTGCTACTCAATATTTCTGTAGAAACAATGCTACATTTTTTTTTTAAGATTCTTCAATGAATAAAGTTTAAAAGAACAGCATTTATCAGAAATTGCACATCTTTTGGTGACCATGTAAAGTATCTACCGTCATCTTTGCTGAATAAAAGTATTAAAGAGGAACTGGTATTAAGCTCTTTTTCAAAGCCTTTTTTGAAAGTCTGTGTCTGTTCTCTACATGCTTGAATGTAAAAAAAAAAAAAAAAACACACATTATTTGTCCTATCTCGTCTAATTGTTGCGGCTTCTCTCTCTCCCGGTCTGTTTAGTTCCAGTCTCTATGAAGCCCCTCCTTCTGAAATGCACACTGCGCTCTGATTGGACGGCTGGATCAGTGTGTTGTAATTGGCCTGTTTGGGAAATGTCCCGCCCCTTACCATAACCAAAGTTGTGCAAAGTTTTAACACTATTAAAGCTGCGGTCGGCAACTATGGCTGATTGAGTGGACTTTGGCAACATTTTGAATGTTTACCACTCATATTTCCCTCCCCCACTATCAACGAATACCCTCCCACAGAGTTCGTGCTCGAGTGCGTGCGCACCAGGTTATCTGTGAACGCGACCGTCTCATTAGCATTCATCAACACCATGGATTATTTGGAGGTATGCTGCCTGGCTAATCTACCAATATATTGCAATTGCTAACGTCATTTATACTTTAAATGAGCTTACTTGGTTTGTTAGTGTTCCACCATCACTCTTCCTTACTGCGCGAACTTCAGGCGTGTGCATGTGATTGTAGCGTGCGCGAAGGGTGGCGTGTGCCCGATCTGTGATTGACAGTCAGATATCACACCCCCCTGCGCTGATTGGACACAGTTAACAGGGAGCGCTGGATTTTTGAAAAACAAATAACACGCTCCAGATTGAGCTAGAAGCTCGTTTTTTCTAAAACCACTTTATTTATGTTGTTCTGTCGGATTATAGTGTCGATTTCACTGAATATGATCAAAAAAATGTTGCCGCAGCTTTAACTATCTCACTCAACCAGGCCGCGCCCCTAAATTTTACGTATGCCTTGGGCGGGAATTATTTAAATGAGGGATATTGTGACATGTTCAATCCCAGATGGAAACTCCAGACTGCTACCAAATGGCACCACTACCACCACCGTTCATAGCCTCTGAGCAATGATTGACAGCACAGTGCGAGCTAGATAAGGTTTACTCACGGGAGGATGGCGATCACATGACACTGTTACTACACAGCGCTCGCGCTGGCAGAACCAATGAGAAAGCATTTGAATTTGCCACAGTATTAATAACATTGCTGTGAGATCAAGCGGGAAGCGTTCAAATTCGGCTCTGTTATAAAACCTTTGGCCATGAACGAACAAGTTGTTCAACTCACAAATCACCATATATTTAATGTAGTAATGCTAACTGTATGGTATTGTGTCAGAAATAGTCTATTTGTTTTTTGGTTGTTTTACATTATTCATCATGATGCAATCTTTTGAGAGTGAAATTCAAGCACCTTTCAATGGCTATCAAGTGCTTCACATTTTAATATTAAAGGAGAACTCCGCAAACAATGAACCTTTGGTCTAATAAAACATTGGTACCTAGTCAATCGTTCTCTGTGATTTGTTTTCATGATAATCGAATGTAAAGAGTTTTATCTCTAAAAACTGTTTCAGCGTATAATGCTAGTACTGGGGGCATTTACTAAGTAAAAAGAAATCGCTAGTTTATACCACTAACAAGGCTCAAAATAGCCCCACACTAACACAGTAGCATAATGAGTGTCTATACATGCAAAACGAAGCATTGAGAACTTTGTAAGAGTACAGACCGTTTAATAAGAAGATACTGCTATAAAGACAGTTCACTTCATGTATACACAGCAGGAGCCATCTTATAATATAGTCTCGATAAGTCAAACCATGAACGTCGTGCTGAGTGAGCTGAACTGTATGAACGGCGTTCGGGGATCGACTTCTCGAGACTATACTCTAAGATGGCTCCTGTCTGACGAAGTGAACTGTCTTTATAACGTATCTTCTTATTAAACGGTCTGTACACTTACAAAGTTCTCAATGCTTCGTTTTGCATGTATGGACACTCATTTATGTTACTGTGTTAGTGTGGGGCTATTTTGAGCCTTGTTAGTGGAATAAACTAGCTATTTCTTTTTACTTAGTAAATGCCCCCAGTGGTAACATTATATGCTAAACAGTTTTAAGAGATAAAACTCTTTACATTCGATTATCATGAAAACAAATCTCAGAGAACGATTGACTAGGTAGCGATGTTTTATTAGACCAAAGATTCATTGTTCGCGGAGTTCTCCTTTAATATTATTTTTAATAAGATTTGTAAAACTAAGTTTAAAGAGGTAGGAAAACTAACACTTCATGGCATAGAAACACTACGGTCAGTAGTGTGTTTCCCGAAAGCATTGTTAGCCAACTATGGTCACAAGTTGCGTAGTTATCCGCATCGTTCAATGAGTGGGTGTTTCCCGAAAACATCGTTCCAACGAACATTCACAAACAGCATCGCAATGTTGTGTGTTTTCAGCGACAGCTCTCTAGGTCAGAGGCAGAGTTTCTAGATTACATGACGTGGACTCATGTCTGAGCAAAATAAGCAAGCTGACATTCAGTGCAATTTCTTTTATTTCAAATCCATACAAATGCAATTTACGTCTTTGAGTTTGGCAAGAGATTTAAAGTGTCGTTTTTGAAGAGTGCACATGTGCGAACGTGCTCTAGTATGTTAGAATGAGCCTGAATCTTGAAATAAAGCAAAATAACTGAGAAAATTAGAAATAGTCCTCAGGTGACATGTCTGTAATTTATAGCAAATCATCTAACGTTAATTCGATCTCAAACAGTTTTACTCCACCACATGCGGGACGTCAATAACGAATGTGGTTTAACACCACTTTACGACAAGGCGGTTTCGGGAAACAGCCGTGACTAGCTAGTTGATTTCTTCATCGATGCATCTATGGTAGAGTAGCAGCGAGTTACAGACCCCAGTTCAGTATGATACTATAGAAGATCAATGGGACATTTAATTAGAGTAGAAAAAAGCTTTTTACTTGTTACTGTAGTTAATAAAACTTAATTTAATCCCATTTCAAGCTCAGTGCTTTACTGTTAAATCTCCAATTAACAGACATGCAATATTATATATATATATATATATATATATATATATATATATATATATATATAAACAAAAAAACACATCTAAGACCACGGAGGGCCCCTCTTTGTGCAAGGGCCCCTGAGAACATGCCCAGATTGCCCGTATGGTAGATCCGGCCCTGACCACACTTCATCTGTATGCAAATCGCAGGTGTTAAAAGTGTCAGACAACAAGACAGTGTCACGTAAGAGTCCAACCCTTCCTGTGTCTGGTTCCTAACCCAGATTATGAACCTACCAGCCTAATCCACTTGCAGGCCTGTCAAGTTATTGGCGCTGGCAGTATTAATTCAAGGATAAAGGTTGTCTGTAAAAGCTGTTGACGGCTGAAGCCTGTTTCACACGCATCTCATATCTGCAGTATCTGCTGCAGAAACTGGGTCTGTTGCGGTTATAATTCGTAAACTGACATGTATTGGCACCGCAAACACTGCTCCTTTGCGAACTTTGGTTATATCTGAGCAGACCCACTGATGTCTGGATGTAAACACAGCAGAATCCGCAACCTAGAGGCCAATGTAGCGCAGGGAGGACAAAGCAAGTGTGTTACCGGGACCCAGTTACACATTGGCGTCAATTTACAGCCGCAGAGCACAAAGAGACCGTGTGTTTGAGTGGGCCGCCCCATGAGTGTTTATCTCTGCCAGCACTTACAGCCCTGCTCTGAAAACACTCGCTCTCATGGAGTATAATAAAACATGCTGCTCACGGGCAGACATGACGAGAGGAATGTGAAAGACTGCAGAAAGAAAAGGGATACATTTAAATGCTTTCCCCTCCAGAATATACATTTCTTAGAGGAAATGGCTCCTTGTCGAAATAGGAGCCTTTCTTTATTACATTTTCCTCTGACGCATCTCATTTGTGATCAAATTTTTGGTAACACTTCACAATAAGGTCTCATTTATATGTTACTTAATGCTAACATGACCTAAAACATGTGTTTTAAAGCATTTGTTAAACTTTGTTATTGTCAGTTAGTAAACCATCTAATTGTTTATTGTTCGTGTTAGTTCACAGAGCATTGACTAATGTTTACAAAACGCAACTTTTGATTTTAGTAATGCTACTTCTGTGTTAGCATAAATAATACAATTTTAAAAATCAGGACAACAAACCAACCAAACAAAACCCACAACTGAGCCAAAATCTAACAAAACTAATGCCCTAAACAAAACAAACCCCCCAAAACTAACCCTTAAACAAAACTAATGTCCTAAACAAAACCAACCCCCCAAAACTAACCTTAAACAAAACAAAACTAATGCCCTAAACAAAACAAAAACCCCAAACTAACCTTAAACAAAACAAACCCCCAAACAAAACCAATCAAAAACAAAACCCCAAAACTAACCTTAAACAAAACTAATGCCCCAAACAAAACAAACCCCCAAAACTAACCTCAAACAAAACAAACTTAAACCCACAAACAAAAACAATCAAAAACAAACCCCCAAAACTAACCTTAAACAAAACAAACTAACCTTAAACAAAACTAATGCCCCAAACAAAACAAACCCCCAAAATTAACCATAAACAAAACCCCAAAACTAAACTAACTAATGCCCCAAACAAAACACCCCCCCCAAAACTAACCTTAAACAAAACAAAACTAATGCCCTAAACAAAACACCCCCCCCCCAAAAAAAAAAAACTAACCATAAACAAAACAAAATTAATGTCCTAAACAAAACAAACCCCCAAAACTAACCTCAAACAAAAACAAAACTAAACCCCCCTACAAAAAAAAAACAAATCAAAAACAAACCCCAAAACTAACCTCAAACAAAACAAAACTAATGCCCTAAACAAAACAAACCCCCCAAAACTAACCTCAAACAAAACTAATGCCCTAAAACAAAACCAACCCCCCAAAACTAACCTTAAACAAAACAAAACTAATGCCCTAAACAAAACCAACCCCCCAAAACTAACCTTAAACAAAACAAAACTAATGCCCTAAACAAAACCAACCCCCCAAAACTAACCTCAAACAAAACTAATGCCCTAAACAAAACACCCCCCTCCTAAAACTAACCTTAAACAAAACAAAATTAATGTCCTAAACAAAACAAACCCCCAAAACTAACCTCAAACAAAACAAAACTAAACCCCCCTACAAAAAAACAAATCAAAAACAAACCCCAAAACTAACCTCAAACAAAACAAATCTAATGCCCTAAACAAAACAACCCCCAAAACTAACCTAAAACAGAAGTAGACTAATGCTCCAAATAAAACAAACCCCCCAAAACTAACCTTAAACAAAACAAAACTAATGCCCTGAACAAAACAAAAACCCCAAACGAACCTTAAACAAAACAAACCCCTAAACAAAACCAATCAAAAACAAACCCTCAAAACTAACCTCAAAACAAAACAAACCTAAACCCACAAACAAAACCAATCAAAAACAAAACCCCAAAACTAACCATAAACAAAACAAAACTAATGCCCTAAAACAAAACAACCCCCCCCCCCCCCAAAAAAAAAAAAAAACTAACCTCAAACAGAAGTAAACTAATGCCCAAATAAAACAAAACCCCAAAACTAACCTTAAACTAAACTTTTTACAAATGGCAGGTGCTAGTGTTTCGCAAGCATGTTACTGTGTAATTAACATGCAAGTAATATTAATAAGGATTCTGGTTTGACATAAAGTTAGTTGCAGTTAATTGTGCATCATTTACTGAAACTACTGAACTAGAAAGTTCATGCAACATGTTACAAGGACAATGTTCAATCAAGTAGACTGAGACTGCTGAAAAGGTTCGACTGAAATATGAAAGCAACATGGACCAAAGCCATCTAAAGAACAAGACAAAAACAGGAGGTGATGTAATAAGATGTGACCGCATTCAGCCCAGAGCACAGCATTGTTTTGTCCCATTGCAAAGTTAAAAAGTGGTTTTGTGTCTTTGGTGTTTAAAATTACACATTCAGGGAACCAGGACTAAATGCATCATTGTATTTTTTTTAAACAAAAGATCCAAGAGAAACAAAGTGTAAACACACCCTAAGAGTACCAGATACATCATACCATTATTCTCTAGGACCTCTGGAAGGGATTTGGCCGTGGCTGAGCTCTCGGGGATGGGCACAGGTGCTGCTTCGAGTGGTGGGTGCGGATGGTGGTTCTGGGACGGGCTGTGGTTCAGGGGTTGGCACAGAAACAGGGCTGAGTGCAGATGTTTTTTGGGGGGCAGGCACTGATATTGGTTCGGGGGTGGGTTCAGGGACAGGCACCTCTGGGACAGGTTCAGGCACTGGTTCTTGGACAGACTCCTTCACTGGCTCTTTCACTGGGGCAGCCACTGGTTCTGGGACAGACTCCTTCACTGGGGCAGCCACCACTGGTTCTGGGACAGACTCCTTCACTGGCTCTTCTACTGGGGCAGCCACTGGTTCTTGGACAGACTCTTCACTGGCTCTTCTACTGGGGAAGCCACTGGTTCTGGGACAGACTCCTTCACTGGGGCAGCCACTGGTTCTGGAACAGACTCCTTCACTGGCTCTTCTACTGGGCAGCCACTGGTTCTGGGACAGACTCCTTCACTGGCTCTTCTACTGGGGCAGCCACTGGTTCTGGAACAGACTCCTTCACTGGTTCTTTCTACTGGGGCAGCCACTGGTTCTGGTGATTTGATAGGAGTCTGCTCAGGCACTGGCTCCTGCACTGGGAGGGGCTCTTCCACAGGTGCGGATTCTACGACTGCTTTGGATACAGGCTCAGGCTCTGGAGCTGCCTGTAGAAATCAGAAGTAGAGCAATATAATAATAGTAATTTTTGTCATATACATACATCAGTGTCAAACACAGCTGATAATGCAGTAAATGTAAGGTATTAGGGCTGCACTATTAATCAAAATTAAACCGGACACCCCCAAAACTAACCTCAAACAAAAAAAAACTAATGCGCAAAACAAAACAAACCCCCCAAAACTAACCTCAAACAAAACAAAAACACTAATGCGCTAAACAAATCAACCCCCATAACTAACCTTAAACAAAACAAAAACGAATGCCCTAAACAAAACAAACCCCCCAAAACTAACCTCAAACAAAACAAAACTAATGTGCTAAACAAAAAACAAAAAAAACAAAAAAAACTAACCTTAAACAAAACTAATGCCCAAAACAAAACAAACCCCCCAAAACTAACCTCAAACAAAACAAAAATGCGCTAAACAAATCAACCCCCCAAAACTAACCTTAAACAAAACAAAAATGAATGCCCTAAACAAATCGAACCCCCCAAAACTAACCTCAAACAAAACAAAACTAATGCACTAAACAAAAAAAACAAAAAACTAACCTTAAACAAAACTAATGCCCAAAACAAAACAAACCCCAAAAACTAACCTCAAACAAACCAACCCCCCCCCCAAAAAAAAAAACCCAAAACTAACCTTAAACAAAACTAATGCCCTAAACAACAACCCTCCCAAACCCCAAACAAAAGTAAACCAATTCCCCAAATAAAACAAAATCAAAAGCTAACCTCAAACAAAACTAACATAAAAAATAAACCCACAAACAAAACCAATCAAAATCAACCCCCCAAAACTAACCTTTAAAGAAAACAAAACTAATGCCCCAAACAAAACTAACATTAAACAAAACAAAATTAATGCCCTAAACAAAACAAACCCAGAACTAACCTTAAACAAAACAAAACTAAACCCCCAAACAAAACCAATCAAAAACAAAACCCCAAGACTAACCTCAAACAAAACAAAACTAACCTTAAACAAAACAGAACTAAACCCCCAAACAAAACCGATAAAAAAACAAACCCCCCAAAACTAACCTTAAACAAAACTAATGCCCCAAATGAAACAAACACCCCAAAACTAACCTTAAACAAAAATAATGGGCTGCACTATTAATCAAAATTAAACTGGACACAATTTTGCAAAGTAAGTATATTGTAGAGTTTGTACATGCTGCTCCTGAAAGCCAGAGGGTGCTCTCACACACACACCCCAAATATGCCGAATTCAAACAAACACACGAAAAACACCATCCAAAAAACTAAACACAAAAAAAAAAACAAAAAAAAAAAAAACAAACAAATCTAAACCCAAAACATACCTCAACCCTAAACAAAACGAATATAATTTTTTTGTAAATCCAAACAAACCCCCCATGGAGGGCAATAGAGCATCTGTGTGACAGCCGTCATCTGCAGTCGCTCCAGCCTTAACACGCACCTGCTGTCCATGACAAGGGGACAGAGCTTGTCCAAACACACAGCACTGCTTCTGCTGGCCATGAATGCTCTCAACTCAACCACTTACATGTACATTAACACAGCAAGTAACAGCTGTGCAAGCCTTCCAAACTACCAAGTGACTTCTTGACCATTTCCTCGGTGGACTTTCCTCAGTCCCACTTTTCTCCCAACTAGCAATGCCGAGGCACACACCTACTATTGTTAAATAAAACTTACAACGAATATGAAACCTGTGCCAATACTACAATACTCAATAACATGGCCTTATTCGTACCACAGTACCATTTTACACCACACAAGAGCAAAGAAACCGGATTGAATTGGAGTCTGTATGGATTAAGGTTATCCAGAGAGGTTAAATTTAGGATTAACTGTAGATTTGTGCCATTATTAGATTAGGTGATTCAGAAAGTCAACAAGCTGGTGAAAGGGAATGACAAGAATGAAAATGATACTAACAGAGCAGCATTCCTGATGTTTAGGTTTTTCGGGTGGATGCCTTGCTGTATATTTGCTGAGGCATTCTGAAAGATGCAATGCTCTAGGGTTGCAATGCTGTTGCTGGGTGCTCTGAGTGGCATTGCTATGCGATGGCAAACATATTCTGTGTTGCTATTCAGTTGCTACGGTATTCTGAGTGGTTGCCAAAGTGTTGCTATGCATTACGTTCATTTTGAGTGGTTGATAGAGCTGCTGTGCAGTTGCTAGGCTGTCTGAGTTGTTGCCAGGGTGTTGCTATGCATTGTTAAGATATTCCAGAGTTAACATCTTCTAGCAACATCATGTGGTTGCTAGGGTGTTCTGGAGTTGTTGCCAGGGTGTTGCTATGCATTGTTAAGATATTCCGAGTTAACATATTCTAGCAACATCATGTGGTTGCTAGGGTGTTCTGAGTGGTTGCCAGAGTGTTATGAATTATGTTATTTTGAGTGGTTGATAGTGCTGCTATGCAGTTTCTAGGCTGTTTTGAGTGGTTGCCAGGGTGTTGCTATGCATTGTTAAGATATTCCGAGTTAACATATTCTAGCAACATCATGTGGTTGCTAGGGTGTTCTGAGTGGTTGCCAGAGTGTTACGAATTATGTTATTTTGAGTGGTTGATAGTGCTGCTATGCAGTTTCTAGGCTGTTTTGAGTGGTTGCCAGGGTGTTGATATGCATTGTTAAGATATTCCAAGTTAACATATTCTAGCAACATCATGTGGTTGCTAGGGTGTTCTAAGTGGTTGTCAGAGTGTTGTTATGAGTTATGTTATTTTGAGTGGTTGATAGTGCTGCTACGCAGTTTCTAGGCTGTTTTGAGTGGTTGCCAGGGTGTTGCCATGCATTCAGGTATTTTGAGTGATTTATCGTGCAGCTGCACAGTTGCTAGTGTATTTTGAGTGGTTTCCAGGGTGTTGCTATGCATTTTCTAAGGTATTCCAGAAGTGTTAGTGTTTCCATGCAGTTGCTATGAATTTCTGAATGGTTGCCATGCTAAGGTCTTACTGCAGTTGCTAAGGAAATAATGTGTCCAGTTGCTAAGGATCTTGGTATTATGACCAACATACATATATGGCTTGGTCCCTCCTTCAATTCAAGTCTGAGGGATTGTTGTGTATTTTATTGTCCACCATATGAAAATGATGAATGGCAAAACATGACAACACAGCTACTACCAGAATAGCAAATCTCTTCCCTCACTGAAACCAAACTTTATTCGCTATCAGAACTTTTGGCATCCGCTAAACACCAGCAGATGGTTCCAGCTTGCACAAACTCATTTCTGACGTGTGAGGGTAAACCCTCAAATTGAAAAAGTCTGCTACCAGATTCCAAGGCAGAGAAATTAGTCAAACGAATTGGTGAATGACAGACCAGCAGAGTCAAATCCAAAAGGCCAGTAATTAAAGATAATTATCAAAATATTCAATGATTTTTAACCCGCTTTGTATTGTTAGAATGTCGGTAGTATATGTAAATGAACAGTGTTTACTCTCTCTGTTACCAGGACAGAGGAATTTGTTTATTCAATATAAGGGAAGACATCAACCCTTTCTCTAGTCAGGTATCTCCAATTTCAAAAGATTTTTTAGGTTTTTACCACATAGACAGCTAAGTTTTACTGAAAACCCATTTTGTACTGGCTTGTTCAACCCATGTTTGGGTCAAATATGGACAAACCCAACCATTGGTTTAAAGGGGTCATGAACTCGGCTTTTTAAATTTTTACTACTGTTGTTGTCTGAGGTCAACTTATGACGTTTGCTTGGTTTTTATATTCAAAAACATTAAAATGAATAAGTAATAGGCTATTTTCTGCCCTAGTTTTGAGCCTAGCTGAAAAATGCTCGGTTTTTATGGGCGTCTCGCACTGAAGACTTGGAAGTAAACGCCCACTGCTGTGAGTGGTTAACAGTTTTGCACATCGGTGTGTCATCACGAGGTAGGCATCTATCTACCCCTTTTTCACCAAAAAAAGAACTGGTTCGGAACTGGTGCTGGTTCAAAGTTGGTTCGGAGTTGGTTCAACTCGCGAACCGCTTCAGAACCTATTTGTTTTTCCACTGACTAGAGCGCCAGGGAACGGCGTTGTTTCGTCACTGTACGTCGCCACACGTCTTAGCTAGAAACGCTTGCGAAGTACAACATTACTTTGGAATTATCTCTAACTCGTGTACCAAGACTTTAAAAACAATTAAAAATATGTAAGTCTTTTAATCTTTTCGTTTGATATGTAATCTTTTCTGATAAGTTATGTTCCCCTGTCTTGTGTCTTTTTTCTTTCCATTTATTTGTTCTATATTGTGACTGTTTTCTTCTTTGCTTATAATGTTTTCAATAAAAAATTAAATAAATAAAAATATAGAAACGCTTGCGCCAACTTCAAGCATAATTACAAAGGCGGACTGTCTCGTGTTTTCTGCAAATGTTTCTCCTGGCTTTGCAGATGGTCAGAAAAGATGTTTAGAACACATCTAAACCTGCCCCAGCCCCAGACGCAAGCATGACGTGGTAAAAGAACGGTTCTCAGTCCAGCAGAGAGTTGGTGCCGCTTTGGAACCAGTTCTTCTGGCTGAGAACCGGTTCTTTGGCTGTCGAAACACAAAGTACTGGTTCGACACGCAGGCACCGGCTCCGAACCGGCTCTCAAAATGCTTTGGTGGAAAAGGGGCTTATGTTATTTAGCTATGCGTGTAATGAGTGAATTGGTGGGCGGGGCTAAACTGGCCGTGTTGAAATAGGTGTTGATCTTCTGCGGGGTGGTGTTTTATCCTCTTTGACGTCATAGTTCCCCACTTTGAAAAACGTTTCGTTTGCTGAGCCTGGTGTCTATAAAAGCTTTTATTGGACTAACAAGGACGTTTTCAGTTCTGAAACTTACAGGATATTCTTATAATATGATGACCTCTTAGATGTCAAAAGCTCAAGGAACATTTGATTTCTCAGTTCATCAGCCCTTTAAATTAACCTACATTCTATATTACTTTAAACCAAAGGTTGTGTTAGCCCATATTTTGTGTAAAAGGCGTTTCTAAAAATGGTGCACCCACTTCCCCATTATTTACTTTTCCAAATGTCAATAAAAACATAAAATAGGGACAAACCTAGAATTTCGGTTAATTAAAACCAATGGTTTGGTTCTGTCCATATTTAACCCAAACATGAGTTGAAACAACACAGCATTTTTAATGAGAGTGTGATAAAGTATGTGAATTACACCTTTAAAAACACATTTTTGTCTGTTTTTTTAAGCAACTAGCCATGAAAAGCTAATAAGTCCGTCAAATTATATAGTACATTAGACTGTTTATGGTTGACAAGCAACGTAGGAACTTAGCACACTGAAAGACACATTCAAGGTTTAACAGCATTAAGAACATGCTGTTGATCACCACAGAAATCAAGTTTCAACAAACAATGCTTAAAGTCTATTGATAAACACAGCCACTAACATAGTTTTAAAATTTTGCTCATTTTAGTTTTTTTATGAACCATTTTTTTATAGAAATGGTTGTCTTTAAGAGCATAACAAATTCTGACACTAGAGATACCTGAGACTTTTATTCCAACATATTTAGAGCCAGAAGAGTTCAGTTAACAACACGGTATCAACATCTCACAATGGTTTCCTTTTCCTCCAACACCTAAATAAAGTCACCTAATGTCCCGCAGCACTCTGTCCCGAGACAAACACATGAAAGACGGCAAGGGAATTAGGGCAGCTTTAGACGGATTCTTCCTCGCGGTGATGTCGCGGTGATGTCATGAGGTCCATTAGTCCTGATGCTCTTAGAAAAGCGTGAACAACCTGTGAGGATGTCAGATGGCAAAGGATGTCATCTCAGGCTTAACGGCCATCTCAGATCCCCTGGAAAATGTAGATGTTGCCACAGACCTTCTGTATGGAGGTCAGGGTAATACATGTTTGAGAGATCACCAATACAAACATATCCTGAGGTTTTATCAAGGCTTAGTGGCTTATGTCTCTTGATTCACATATCTATCAAATTTAGGGGTAAACACTCAAAATATATATAAAAGCGCATCGTTCTGAGCTAGGGATGCACCGATACCACTTTTTGGAAAACGAAGTACGAGTACGAGTACTTGCATTTCAGTATCTTGACCGATACCAGATACCGAGTACTTATAATAAAAAAACATGATTTAAAATCAGTTTTAACTATTTTTCCAGATTTATTTAATTATATTTTATTTTATTTACATTTTTTATATATATATATATATATATATATATATATATATATATATATATATATATTCTTTTTTTCTTTCTTTTTTTCCAAATAGTTAAACAAAAAAAATTCAATTCAATGACTATTATTTATGATGGTACATTTATGAAAGCATTGAAGGCTACATGCTGTTTATACGAAAATATTGATGATATTGAGAAATATTGCTTATAAAAAAATCAAGAGAAAAAGCAACCTTATGCACACATTATTAGTAGTAGCAATTTTGATTAATAGAGACGTAGTTAAATCTATTGTACAGTAGCCTAATATAATTATTTCTGTCAATTTCTTACCAAACTTTTATTTTGACGGGTTGCCGTGAAGACCTTTGAATTTCTGTGCGTGTCTAGACACTGACCCACATAGACACTGGGCGTTTCTCAGATGTCAAAGGGAAGTATCCTTAACATTGAGAAACACCTAGTAAAAGAAATGATATGACGATCGTTTTTCTCAAATGAAACGGTAAAATACCTACCGTTACTCATGAAGTGACTCTCGGAGATGAAATCATGAATCATGTCATCATATCGTGAGGCAGCAGAGACGGGAGAACAGCGCGAGCGTCACTCGAGCTTCAGTGTGTCTGAGAGGTAGCTAACGTTAAATGAAACCGCGCGTCTGCACTGTTCATTCACACAGAGACAAGCAGAACATGCAGGTTTTATATTTAAACAGTCGTTGGCAGTTTAATATACACAGACACACATCAGCAGCGCCGCGGTCGCCATGTCTCAGCGCTTTCATGATGATGACGCAACTTCACGCCCTTCGTGCATGCATGTGCAAACGGAACTGGGTTTGATCGAGGTATCGGTACCACCGGGACTTGGTACCGTGACGTTTACATTTTTTTAGTACCGACTTGGTCCACGCGGCTGACAGGTCTCGCCTCGCCTTCTCCCGCTCTGAGCTGCAGCCGGGGCCTGGGGCGGGCACTCGGCGCCTGTGATTAACCCATTTCTCAGACCGTGGTATCGGTCCCGGTATCTGGGGACTTTTAACGAGTACGAGTACTTTAAAAATGTGGTATCGAGACCAGAATCCCGAGACCGGTATCGGTATCGGTGTATCTGAGTTCTGACCGACACATCAACATAAATTGTGGCTAATTTGATTTGGGAGTCGACAGTGATGGGCCATATTGTCATACACACACACACACACACACATATATATATATATATATATATATATATATATATATATATATATATATATATATATATATATATATATATATATATATAAACACTTTTTCCGCTTTAAATGTCAGTTATTCATGCAAAGATGATCTTCCCTTCCTTATTTCCATACTGCCAGCAAGCAAATAAAACTTAAGCAGTGTGCCAAAGCATCTCGAATAAGCTCTCATTGTATTACTCATTTATGAAAGCATTTGCACTAAATGAATTCTCCACAAGACCTTTGAATTCTTACAAAAAGGTCATTGTTTCACAAGGCTCATAGTCGCCATGTACAGTCAGTGTCGGCCTACTAGCATACTGTACTGCATTACACCATTGTTTAGTTAAGGGACATCACCACTTGTGGCTGCGAGGGCAAGACCTGCATCCGAAATCACATACTTCCCTACTATATAGTAGGCGAAAATCAGTATGTAACAAAAGTAGTATTCAAAATTCTCTGAATTCAAAGTTCTCATTAGAACTGATGAAATTATAATCAAACCCTCCACCCTTAAAAAACTAAGTCACATAAGTCACCCAAACTGATGTGAAAAAGTGGGAGGCACCGAAAAGCGCGCTGTTTGCATCCTACTGGGTCATCTGACCAGTCAGAGCAAAGTAGACTAATTACAACAGATTGGGGCATCTGACCAATCACAACAGACCAATCAGAGCAGAGTTGGCTCTCAGAAAGGAGGGTTTTAGAGAGAAAATCATGCGTCAAACCATTTCAGACACTGAGAAAAGAGGTGATGCTGCAATTAGAAAAAACTGAAAAATAGCTATTTTTTATCTTTGTTGGATGCAAACCTATTGTATGGAGCCAAAAAAGACATCATTGAGGACATAAAAACAACAACATCCAATACAACCGTGGATAGTCTTATGACACCACATCAATATCAGCAAACCTCATACCTAAAGGAAATAAATCATGACAGTGTTTGCATAGATCACTGAAAAAGGAAGTTTAATGGTAACAGGCTGAAATTCCAAACTAGCAAAGTCAGAGAAAAGTCTGACCAATCAGCAGGCAGAATCACAGATTCCTCCGCAGACGGCTGTTAGGAGACTGACTGGCCAGGAGACAGAAACAAAGTGTTGAGGAATGTTCATGAGCGCTCCGCCCTGTTTCAGATGCTTGTGGTCTGCAAATTCAACACTGACGTCTTCAGCCTTAAACAAACCCTTCAGTTCAGCCACTCATTCACACTTTAGACATGTTTTGCGTCCAGAAATCCCTCCAAAACAACAATAAGTTTTGAGTTGGAAGACATTTGTTCGCCGACAACATCCGCTGTTAAGTCCTTGTTGGCGGCACCTCAGAGCAGATTGGTACAGCTTTCCTCTTTGAGGTTTTCCCTCTGAACACACATTGCCATGTAAGGAAGGTGAAACTCTCTCAACAAAGGAAACTTGAGGAGCTGGGAGCTGGAATTGTGGGAGAAAGGGCCAGAAAGCATATAATCAGACCCTGAGGCACAAGGGATTTAGGTCATATGTTTCACTTTGGATACAAAGTCATAGACAATTTGGATAAATAATTACTTTAACTGGTCCAGATGCTTAAACAAGCTTAAAAACATCTGATTATGAGATGTGTTTATGCAAATATACAGTGTACACAGTCTGTTTGATTAATCTACACAACTCCCTGTTTAATTCATTTAAGGAACCAATCCCTTGCTCACTAAACCTGAAGTAGATCTGCAAAGCTCAGTGCAAAAAATTGTGAAATCCGAACCCTTCTTTCCAGATGCTAACTCATGTCGTCTCCAGGGAGAGAGGGGGAGTGCCAAAGAAGGAACTATACCACATCAGCATGTCTAAAGGTCATGGGGCCAAAGGTAATGAGGACCTCAGGGGTTACTAAGTCAATGCATGAAACAACATTCTCAACGTTCCACTGTGAATGTCTTGAAAAATGTCCAAGAGAAACAATTCAATGAGAAACAAAGTTGCAACAAAGTCTGGTACGATTTGCAGTTTATTCTGATAGGACAGGAAGCCACCGTCTAGCCGACAATAAACGTCATCCAACATGAGTTCATCTTAAACAGATGATATATACGATATCAAATATGGCGCCCTCTGTGAAAAAGAAGTACATTATTTATAGAAAGGCCAAGTCCCGTTGGAGTCGATCCATCTTCCAGTGCTCTTCTAAAGTCACACATCTATCAGAGAACTGCCTCATGGGTAACAAACAGCACAAGAGCTTATTTATTCTCTAGAAACCAATCAACACGTCAGTCTCGATCCCAGGAGATCCTCGTTCCTGCAGACTTCGGTTTCACCTCGAACCAAACACAGCTGAGCTAGCCAATCAATGCCTCAATCCGCATGTACGATGTTAAAGATTAGTTCATCCCTGTCAAAGACCATACCTCACATCACATATGCAAACCGGGTCTCAGTCAAGCTCTTGGGGTTCATTCAGAAAATTATGGCCTGGAGTGTTTGATCAGAGTTGACAATAAAACTCGGCAGGAGGAAGTGGGTTATGTAAATATGCTTTATAGCCTCAATAAATGAGTAATACATTACCCAAGCTTCTGCATGGATGACATCCACTGATAATCGCACCAAACGCAGTGAGGGCTGTTGAAGTATCCACACTATTTGTAGTGTTTTTCTGTTCAATCATTCACTGTGACTGCTAGCTAGACTTGTAGTCAAGACAGAGACCAAGACACTACCAAGACCAGAGGGTATCGAGACCAAGACAAGACCAAGACAGACCAAGTCGAGACCAAGACTCGAGACCAAAAAAACTGACTAGTTGTTGAAGCAAAGCAATAACTTGTAAGACTTTGTTGTGCATTGCCTGTCTATCTCTGCCAGACTTTGAAGTCTCCAAATGAATCCATTCTGTAACTTTTAAACACATAAATATTTTTAAAAACGAAATTATAAGCTTAAAGAGCAACAAGCAGGTTGAATTTATTTCTGAATTAATACATTAAATTGTCTGCAGAGGTCTTTTAAAAAAACGTATGTAAAACTTTCTAATGAAATCTCATTTGATGTAGAGATTTTGGTTAAAAATGCGCTAGGCTCTGGAATACGCCTTTCCCGCAAGCAACGCGTCATATGACGTAGCCCGAGGAAAACAAATGAGCTTGCGGTCTGCTTTCTCATTGCTTGGGTGTTGATGTAGTTAGAGCAGTAGTGAGAGACAGAACGATTTAGATCGAGTTTTAGAGAAGCCAGACTGGTAAATTATTGTGTTTGTCTGCATCGAATTCCAGCCTGTCAGGACTTCATATCCATCATTTTCCTTCTAGGAAAAACAAGGCTTTTTGGTCTTGGGTGCGTTTTGTGCAGAGAGAGCAGACTTCACTGCCGCGTCTTTTACCACACACACTCGGTCGTTTGTGGCGCACATTTCACTCGGTTTAAATGGTATCACTAACTGCATTTGAAAAGCATTATTTATTTGTTGTTATGGCATGGTCATTAGTCAATCTGGATAGTGCTAACCAGCTTGGATGGACTGCATAATCTCTGTCAGCATAGAATATGAGAAGACAAAATGTTGCTGGATGGATGTTTAATCAAGAACAAGTCGAATGTATGTTTGCTAAAACAGATTTATTACAAAACACCAAGGTACTAGCCATACAATAGATGAACCAGCGTTAGCCACGGTGTTAACTTACATGAACTCACTTGCCCTATTCGCCACTGGTTTTCTCGACACCACAACTCTAACGTTACTTCTCTCCTCTGCCCATTGTTCGTCCCCGATTCCCCCTGACTTCTATCTTGCCTAGAAGGCTCATAATTATATGCCTGTGGGTCATCATAGGCATATTCGTCAACATTCGCAGAACGCGGTTTCGTCGTTCGCATCCATTGTAACCTGAGCCTGAACTTGAACAGACTCCCTCGCGATCGTCACTTCCGGTTAGTGCGTCATAGACGCGGAGTTATTTTATCACAATTTTTCTCAAAATATCGTTAATGGCTAAATATATATTACTCCAGTTCAGAAAATCCAGTTGTTTTATTGTCAACATACACAATGCTATATAGAAGTGTCCAACCTGCATGTTGCTCTTTAAGTGCAGGAACCGAAAGTTGGTTGTTTTGTCGCTATGGTTACACACACACACACCGTTGGCTGTGCGCTCAAAGTCATCTGTCAGTTATGCAGTCACCCAAAATCATGTCACTGATAGTGTTTTACCAAATATGAATACATCAATAACTGTACATAGCATGTGTTTTTTAAATCAAGTGGTCAAAGTGCTCATTGCCGCTGCCTGCAATCAGTGTTTTCTCGTGTGGCTCGCGCACACCGTGTCTTCACTCGGATGCGCACCTCAATCTGTTGCGGATATCTTCGCGGATATTGTAATATTGTATTGCTAAATCCCCTGACCACTATGTCGTTCTGAGACAGCGAGACACGAGACAAGACCGAGAAGGTCCGAGACCAAGACAAGACCAAAGACGGTCAAGACCATGACAAGACCGAGACACGTAAAAGTGGTCTCGAGACATACATCACTACTGCTAGCCTAGAAATCTCAGACGCAGCCAATGTGTTCTAGCAACTCTCCATAGACGTTTTAGCTGGAAAAACCAAACTCTGGTCAGGCCAATCACATCATGTATAGAGTAGGCGGGTGGGCTTAACATAATGACGAGTTGCGACAGTTCACTGCTACTTGAAAACAAAGAATGGCTTCTGCTGGCGAACAGCTGTCTTTCGATTCCGGCTTTGACCGCTACTCTGGATGATTTGAACTTAAGCTTTTCTTTGAAAACAGAACAAAGTATGGCACTTGAGTCATTTGTTTTTTTTTTAAAAAAGATGTGTTCGGAGTTTTGCCGACTGGATACGGTAAACGTTTAATATATCAACTTGCTACGCTGGTAGAAAAACGCGTGGGACTCAGTCATCACCTTCTTCGTTGCTCTGATTGGTTGTAGTGCTATCCAATTGCGTGCAGAGAGAATTTGAAAGACAACTGTTTATCGCGCCCCTCAGATTGAGCCCGTCAATGATGAGTTCCCAGACCTAACATCTTGATGTAGGTCTGGCATGCCAGGATATATGACTGCATCACCATTACCTGAATTTATTTCCCCAGTACTGGATAGCCACATTCACGCAGAAACAGAATATGATTGCCAGTTCTGTATTTAAATGGTTACGTTCACACGCAGTTCAGTCATTGCGAACACTTTATTTCAATGGCCCACTTTGGATATTCAACTAACTCTAAGTAACTTTGCAACTGCATGCCAATTAGCAGTCATTAGTGTATTAGTAGACTGTCTGCTTAATATCAAATACTACAGAATTGCACAAGACTCGTCAATAGTATTGTTTTGAATGGGAAAAGTGCAATGCTCAATATGGCGGAATAAGTCCCGCCTTCTAAATAAGACATCAGCGATTGGTAAAGTCATCGCGTCACTGCAGCTGCTGTTCCAGAGTCAGTCAGACGCGCTTCAACTGCACGTGCGCATCAGCTTGACCCAGCCTGAAAAATATCGTTCTGTCATGATTCGAGCGTTTAGAAACGATATTTATGAGACAGCTGTTGTCAGATTTCATTGGTGAGTTCAAGTATGAAATTTCATCGTAAGCTTTGCAAACTTTTTTAGAAAATTTGATGTTTCCCCATTCCGCTCGCACGACCAGAGAGGCGTTTAGAAGATGGCCGCCGAGTAAGATGACTCGTGTTAAAGGGACTTTGTTAATAACACTTTAATTTCATGCTCCCCAACAGACATTCTGACCTTAAGTAACTTTACAACTATGTCAAATTAATTCTACTAACCCAAACTCTACAATTCTACTCAAATGAGAGTTAGTTGACCTGTAGTTGCAGACGTTTCTTACAGCTAATGTGGACCAAAATAAAGTGTAACCCAGTTTTTTTTATGAGAGTTACACTCACATTCAATAACAGGAACCTGTAAATAACAAACAAAGACTTTTCGGTTTCATGGTTGTCGCCATCTTTGACATTACTCTTATAAGTATTTGAAACACTAACTGTCAGCTCCTGTGTGAACGGGACATTAAGACTCGTACCAAATGCGGTTGCCAAACCCAAAAACTAATCCTATTTGGCATCTCAATTTCAGATAAACCCCAATGAACAGTAATTGCTTGTAAACAAAACATCACCATGTTGTTTTTGGCGGCTTGTTCTTGGTTCTCTCGAGTTTGAGCTGCAATGCAGACCAGATTGAATGTAGTTAGTCTAAAGTCTACGGCACACTAGATGAAATCTGGCTCTCCCTGTAATGGTATCACTCTCATGGTTTTTTAGCCAGACTGTAGAGGAGGCAGAAAAAGTTGTGTTACATAACGCTGTGTAATGGGTCCCAGAGGGTCTCCTGCTGTTCTGAATGGACAGGATTGGATCAGTGGGTGTGACAGCACTTCTAATGTTTCTCATGTGTGGAACTTCACAGCACTACTGGCAGGCTAGGACTTTCTTTATTAAGCAAGATTATACGGATATTTACATATGAGCACTTCTGTTTTATTTGTTATGAATATTGTCTTTTGCACCCCACAATGTTCCAAAGAAAAAGAGAACAAGGGAGAGAAAAAAAGTATGTTCTTGGTTTCACCAAATGCTGTTTTTGTAGTGAAGAGTAATTTGAGTCAGAGCAACGGTATTTGGTTCCAGCACTGTGACCTCTTATGTGTCAAAAGGTCAAAGAAAAATGTATTTCTCACATCATGACCCCCTTTAGTACATGTGTTACTGGTCTTCGAAGTACATTATTCCAAAAGAAAAAAAAAGTTTGTAATCATTCACCAAAATTAAATCATATCTGGCTTAAAGGGAAAGTTCAACCTAAAACGAGAATTAGGTCATAATTTACTCACCCTGGTGTTGTAAAGCCGTATGCCCCTTTTTATGCAAAAGGAGAGTGAAAAAAATAAATGTCCCGCTACACTCGTCCATTTAATGGCAGTGAATAGCGACCAGCATCAAGCTTTTTTTTTTAAAAAAGACGCAAAAGTAATGATCCCATGTACATTACCACTCAAAGGTTTTGGATCAAGAAATGAAAATCCTGACCTTGGCCATTGGTTTTCTGTGCACAGCGCATGTTCATGAGACTCTATCAGCGCTGCAGTTCACTGATTCACAGTAACTGATGACTTGATTTTTTCAGGGTGAACTGTCCTTTTAACTGATAAATAATGGATAGTTGAGCATCTACACTCAAGTCCATCACATCACACCACACATCTTACCTGGACAGGCGTTTCTTGCACAGGGATAACCTCTGGTTCAACTGCAGGCTGTTCCTCTACAACACCAACTTCCTCAATCACAGGGGCGACGACAGCGGGCTCTTCTTTTTCGGCTCAACAGCTGCCTTCTCCTCAGCCTTAATCTCTGCCTGTTTGAGCAAAGAGAACAGCAAGCACACTGTTACCAGTGTGGTAACACACAAGTCCCCAACTAACCTTAAGGGACAGCTCACCAAAAATGTCATATTTCAGACAAATACAATTAATAGATGCACTTTTATGATGGAGAGATGCACTTTTATCATGGAGAGATGCACTTTATGATGGATAGATGCACTACCATTCACTCCCATTTTAAAGCTGGGAAGAGCCAGGATATTTTTTTGTTAAACAACTCTGATTGTATACGTCTGAAAGAAGAAAGTAATATACACCAATGATGACTTGAGGGAGAGTAAATCATGGACTAATTTCCATTTTTGGGTGAACTATACATTTAAATTTAAAATGTCAAACGGGTTGGAAACAACATGACTATATTCTATATTTAATAAACATAAATAATACTAAGGGTGTACTCACACTAGGCACGGTTGCCATGAACCGGGCCTGAGTACGATTGTCCCCCCTCCCCACTCCCCGCTGGCCTGCACTCACATAGGGTTTCAGCATTCGTGCCGGAGCACGCTTACGTCATTATGGTGTGACGGTTCGGGATAAACAAGAAGAGCGCGCTCTCGAACGGAACACAATGAAGTCCATCATTCTGGGTTTTTTTGTGGATAATTTTGTGTCGTTTGGTCCACTGCCCTCTCACAGCCTGTTGTTAAACAGATGTGTCGCGAAAATTTTCACGAAATCATGCTGCTCGTATGAGGAGGTTTGCACGTCACGCGTCCTGTTCCATGCTCCAGCGCGGTTAGCGCTCACACTGCATGCGAACCGCGCCCGAGTCCAACTGAACCGTGCTCTGGCCCACCTCTTCCAAGCGGGCCAGGGCCGGGCCAATGGAGCCGCGCCCGGGCACGGTTCGGAGCACTCACACTAGTCAAACGAACCGCGCTTTGGTGGTCAAACGCACTCGGGCACGGTTCAAACTGGCTAGTGTGAGTACACCCTAGAAGAACAGAAGTAAATTTAACTGAAATCCAAACAAGAATTGTTCTGATACAAGAATATTCCTATATCAATCCAGAATTTGGTCAAATTCCAGTTATGTCATGCAAATACATGAACCAGCCACAACCAGATCAAGTAATTTAAAAAATGATATTTTTTGGAAATCTTTCATATGCCTGTATTAATCAGAATTGTGAGTCGCATTAACACCTTATTCCCAATATCAATAAACATTCATTTATACATGCATATGATCCAAACAAAAGGTAATTGTTAGGGATATTTTTTATATAACAAAAAAATTAAAATAAAAAAATAAAAACAGGAGATCTATAATCATTTTTGGAGCATGGAAGATTTATTTATTTTATTAAGCCAGAGCCATAATTTGGACTTTACCTTGAAAATTATCTCCATGTAAACATGGTTATTGTATAAAAACTAAGAATGTATTCGAATGTATTCAACATTGCAAAACCAGTACAAAAAGGTATCAGTTTTGCCCAGACTGGTATGGAGGAAGGATTATCGGTTAGATTGAAAACTAAAAGTCTTAACATAAACTAAAACTCTTTAATTTAAAACAATGTTGAAAATGAATTTGGGATTGGGCATTTGGTATTTGGGATTGGGCATTTGGTATTTGGGATAGGGCATTTAGGATTTGGGATTGGGCATTTGAGATTTGGGATTGGGCATTTGGTAATTGGGATTGGGCATTTGGGATTGGTCATTTGGTACTTTAGGATTGGACATTTGGTATTTGGGATTGGACATTTGAGATTTGGGATTGGGCAATTGGTATTTGGGATTGGGCATTTGCTAATTGGGATTGGACAATTGAGATTTAGGGATTGGGCAATTGAGATTTGGGATTGGGCAATTGAGATTTGGGATTGGGCAATTGGTATTTGGGATAGGGCATTTGGGATTTTGGGATTTGTCATTTGGTACTTTGGGTTTGGACATTTGGTACTTTGGGATTGGACATTTGGTACTTTGGGATTGGAAATTTGGTATTTTGGGATTGGTCATTTGGTATTTAGGATTGGGCATTTGGTCATTTCAGCCATTTAGGATTTAGGATTGGGCATTTAGGGATTTAGGATTGGGCATTTAGAGATTTAGGATTGGGTATTTGAGAATTGAGGACTGTATGCAAATAAAGAGAGGCGTGGCCCAAATACTGGAGGCTGGGTTTGAAATGACCAGTGCCCAGAGATATCTTGTGGACAGCAGAGGGCGCTCCCAGTGCTAAGGAGCACACTGTAATGAAACCAAACAGAAGCGAGTGAGCAGGGCGCAAGAACTCTACTTTATAATGCGATAACTTCAACTTAATGACAGCGTTGTAACATGTTGGGCGCGAGAGTCGGGGTTGCGTTTAGACCGAAAACGTTCAGTGTTGGTAAAATGGACGAGGGAAAGGTGTTGTTTCAAGGAGAAGCCTCACCGTTACTGGAAGCCTTTTCTTTGTCCAAACTGTCCAGCGCCTGTCTCAGACAAAGATGCTAGCTCTGGCTTTGCCATTGTTAATATGGCAGCCAACGTGGATGGCAGAGCACGAACAACTTTCACTTGATGAGGAACACTCTGCCAGTGTGCTCCTTCAGCATTGGGAGCGCCCTCTGCTGACCATAAGGTGCCTCTGCGCACCAGGCATTTCAAAACCCAGCGTCCAGTATTTGGGCCACTGCCTCCTTATTTGCATACACTCCTCAATCCTCAATACTCAAATGCCCAAATCCTAAATACCAAATTCATTTTTGACTTATTCAGTTTTAAGACTTTGTTTTCGATTTAGACTTTTGGTTTCAAATTTCAGACTTTTAGGTTTTAAGTCTTTTAGTTTTAGACTTCTAGTTTTCAGTCTGATCCAATAATCCCTCCATAGAGTGGAGCTCTGAAGGTGATATTAGCAGCTCTGTTCTCATGAACTTCAGTTCCTCAAGAGTATTCACTGAAGATCATGTGTCACACACACCTGTGTTCAAGACTCCTTGAGCTCTCAACTGCAGCATGTTACACAATATACACTTTTAAATATAGTGGATATATGTTTGAAGCCATATATAGAAGGACCCTGGTGTGTGTTTGCCACGTCCAAAGCTCTGGTTACAGCTGTGGTGGCACATTCTAAGTCAAGACCAAACGCGTGCTCACATGAAACCCCTCCTGAACTCAACAAGTCAACTAGTGTGATGTTTAAAAGAGGCGGAGCACAAGACACATTCTGTGCTGGCCGTATACACTGAGGGAGACCTCCATCCCAATAAATTAAAATGTCCAAACAAAGATGCGCATTAGTTGTGCTTTTCTTTCTTTATGTTTTTAGTTAATTTATGAAGACACTGCTAAATGTTATCGTTACATATTATATTGTTATATTACAATGCCATTGGTCCTTAGCTTACTTCGCTGTAATTAGAAATCCTGACAATATCACTGCTAAAGTATTGTGGTATTCCGCCATGTTTCTCACTGACACGCCCCCAACTCCCAACCAAAGATCGGGCCTTAAAGAAAATCCAGAGCTTCCTACTCGTATTTACAACATTGTGGATTGATGGGTTGATGGGTGAATAGATGGATGGGTGGGTGGGTGGGTGGGTGGATGGATTGGTTGGCTGGTGGGTGGATGGATGGATGGGTGAATAGATGGGTGAATAGATGGGTGAATAGATGGGTGAATAGATAGATGGATGGATGGGTGGGTGGATGGATTGGTTGGCTGGTGGGTGGATGAATGGATGGATGGATGGATGAATAGATGGATGAGTGGATGGACCGATGGATGAGTGTAAATGGGTTCGATGCGTGAAATAGTTGGATAGGTAAATGGATGGATGGATGGAGTTTAAATGGGTAAATTGGCGAATGGATGGATGGGTAGATTGTGTAGAATTGCTGGCTGCACTTTCATGATGCAAATCTCTCATTCCACCACATCCCAAAAGTGCTTAAATTAAGTAATATTACAAAACGTTTAACATAAACATTGATCAAGTACAAATAACATAAGGACTTTACGCCCTCTCAACGTTATGAAAAGTAAAAACATTGACGTTCCAATGTTGTTGAACGTTTCTCTAAACATCATGAGCAAAATGTTCCAAGAGTTTTGCTAGCGTTCCCATTAATTACAAAAACAACTATAAAATCTGAATGTTCACTGAAAACATTTTTAAAACTTTTTTCGTGGTCATGCAAAGAACATTTTGAAAATATTATGGGAATGTAACTTTTCAATGTTCTTTGTGCGTAAGTAGGCTATAGCATTTAAAACCCGTTATAAACGGCAAACATCGAACTAAACGCTCCAGGTTAAAGCGTTTGTGCTAACTTTTTGAGAACATTATTAAAGACCAGATCTGAACGAGATAACTTTGAGAGAACCTTGCCACAAAGTTAATTTCAAATTATAAAGTTGTAAGAACGTTCTAAAAAAGTTATTTAAAAAACGTTTAACGAACGCTGATAAGACGGCGTGTCATTTCCTCGAGGACGAAACACTCAGACATCAAACTAAATAAAACACAGCGCAAAATAATCCCAGCGCGCATCTCACCTGTACAGGTGTTTGTTTCACCGCGATGACTTCAGCTTCTACAACAGGAGCGACTGGAACGGGCTCTTCCCTTTTCTTTTTCAGGAACCAGCGCCTGTACGGGGTCAGCAGGAGCAGGAGCCGGGGAGGGTCGCTCCTCTCTTGGGCTGCTGATACGCGGTAACCCGCTCCTGATCTCTCCTCGTGTTTCTGTTTCTGATCTTTTTTTTGCTCTGGTTTCTTCGCAAAGAGTGTCGATGCAACAATAATGGCAATAATCGTAAAGAAAAGTCCGGACAAAATAACAGGCACGTCAATATCCATGATTGCCTGCGGTTGACGTTGTTGTTATTAGTGTGAAACTGTAAGTTTGAGCGGGTTATTGTGTTTGCAGTGTGAAGCGGACGGGATTAAGCGCCTCAGCTCGTCCCGTTACAGCTCATCTGAGCGACAGGTCTCATCAAGCCCATGTGCCAGAGACGCACTTCAGAAGGGCCGTGTCTTAAAACCTAGTCAGCTGCCTACATAGACAGCATCTTGGGCGTATTGGCCTATATGAAGATGCTCAAAATAAAATGCATTATGTATCAGCTTTTTAGAATATCCATAAAATCTCAACATTAATTTTTTATAATATAATAGTGCTAATATATTAAATCAACCTGATATTATAGCCTACACGCACAACTTTCATGATCTCTAAAGGTCTGGCTGATGCCATAAATGCTAGTTAGGAAGGTTATTGGGATTTGACACACGACCTTGACGTCACTCCCTACAGGACAGCCCACCCTGTTTAAAGGAGCATCGACGAAACGCTGCTCTTCCTATATTTTGAAAAGGAACATGTATGATTATTATGGCGATGGAACAATGTCCCACTACTAAATCTTTTAGGAATAGTTATATTCGTCCGAGGACTCTCATGTAGGCTAAATAGCCCTTATAACGGAGTTTGGCGCAGATTTTCAGTGGATATTTCCAATGACGTTTTAGGGGAGCAATAGTTTTCCTGCAGTTATATCGTCACTCTCTTCAACAGCATGAATACATTACATTAAAAATAGCTTATATTAAAAGAAACAATTTTATATTTTCAAAACAAAAGGATGTTATTCCAGATAAATGGTCCATTTTAAACTTCGTAAATCTAAACTTTTTGTTGAAAAATAAATACAGTATCCTACAGTATTTTTTTTTTCAACAAAAGTTTACATTTACAGGGTTTAAAATCATGTTTAATAATTACATTTCGCACGAAATAAAAGTTGCGATAGTGTGAAACACAATTTTTAGTACCTGTGTGGATTTGATTGGATGGTTGTGGTTTGCTATTGGCTGATCTCATGTGAGTGACAGGTTGCCCCGCCCTCGCTCCAGGAAACACGTCATCAGAGAGGTTATTGTGATACACGATTTAACCCTAAAACCATTCTGAACAAATGTGGGCAAAATAGTTTGAAATTATTTAAAAAAAAAATACTTCCCTTGATCTGAGCGGTGCAAGACTTGGCTACTTTTCCTAAGTTTGCCTCCTGAACACACAATTTTGACTCGAATTCTACAAAAAAAAAAAAAAAATGATTCTTGTATTTGGGTCAAAAATGTCCACCCATAGAAATGAATGGGAAAAACTAATTTAGAGCATTCTAAAATAAGCCAAAATAAGACACCAGGTGACCGCAAAGTCACTTCATCTTTAGGTTTTAACTCTAAGTTAAATATATTTTAATGTAGTTAAATTTATATATATACATACATACTTAAAAATAAGCATAATTTGCATATAAAATATGGTACTTTTTGAAAGTAAATAAATGCAAAAATACCCCCAAAATAAAAATAAAAAAACCCATAAATGGATAGACAAATCTTTATTCGAAGACAGTGATCTAACATTTATAATAAATAAAAATTAGGATCACACCTGAGTCCTCGTGTACCCAAATTTGTCCACAATTACAGGATTAAGGGCTATAAAGTGAATATGGTGTTGGGGCTACACGAATAATGATGTGCAAGGATAAATCATTTACAATACTCCATTAAAAACAAACAAAAACTGACCATTTTGATTTAACTTTAAATATATCCTTGTGAAAGTTGCATTATGTCATTTTTTAAGTCGAGTTAAATGGAATTAAATACTCTCCTTTTAATGTGTGGTGTCCAGAAAGTAACCTAAAACTAATAATGAATAATTTCAAGAACATTTTTTTCCTTAATTTTTTTTATTGAAAAATATATTACCTCTTTAAAAGTTATAAACCTGGGATAAATGGTTTATGGTGGTTTGTG
The DNA here is from genome assembly GCA_030378365.1 of Hybognathus amarus. Classification (NCBI taxonomy): domain Eukaryota; kingdom Metazoa; phylum Chordata; class Actinopteri; order Cypriniformes; family Leuciscidae; genus Hybognathus; species Hybognathus amarus. Next base: position 248,416 of record JAQIUQ010000669.1, read on the forward strand.
CGTCAAATCTTTTGAATTTACCTTGCCATAAATAACCCCAATGACGCATTAAGAGGAATTATGGTTATGTAAGGGTCAAAAGTAATCAATCAGCCATGGTGAATTGGATGTAACATCATCACACCCTACCCTAGACAACATGCAAAGACAATGACTGCACCGAGACAAATACATAGAAACTTTTATTAAACAATCATTCATTTTGTTTTGATCTTAAGGCGTCACATGACCGAAGCCATTGAAGAAGACAGATCTGAAGCAACGAGAACAGCAGGCTTCATCCATATCGTGTTAAATCGTAATATTTGCCATTCAAATCCGCAGCTGAGAAACGAGATATGAGAAATACGAGAGCTCAAAGCAACCGACATCAGGTAAAAATAGGCACTTTAACCACATCTTTCTTCTTTGAATGCGTTACACGTGGTCACAAACATTTCAACAACACTCACTCTGGACATTAAACGCCTCACGTCCAATCACAACATAAAAGTCCATTATTGTAGCCCTGAAACAAATTTAGGTCATGACAGATTACCAGTTTTGGATTAACGCCATTACCCTCTGTTAAAAAACGAATTCCAAACTTTAAGACATTACAGGTTCGTCACTTTCCTCTTCTGTGTGGCTCATAGTGCACTGTAGAATAAATATAAGCATTAGCGCCCTCTTGTGTTTCACTTACACAGATGGTTTAGAACAGAACAACACCTCCTGTTTCAGTCAAACCCTACAAACGTGCTAATTTAACCAGCGAACCCAACGCTAATGGACAGTGTGACGAGTTAAAGCAGAACCGGACCGAACGCTGCGTTCAAGAGGCCTTCTAATTAAACCTTTAGCATTTTTAGAATCAATTATTCTCTAAAACTGTGTGACTTAATGATTTAGTGAAGAAAAAAGCAGCATGGACACCAGTTTTAAGTGCTATGGGCAAGAGGAACGGCTACAAGAATAACGTTTAGAATCGGTATTTCTAGGTTCACAGAGTGGAAGGGGCAGCATGTACACGCATCAGGTCCAGCCGTTTTACCTCAAGATGGGGCGTGATATTGGACGTATGGAAACGGCAGATGAGTGTCCTTGGCACTGGGACGTCCGGAGTGTGACATCAGCAAAGGCAACACAGAAGGGTTTCCCATCTTTCCCCTCGGAGCTGCTCCTCCAGCAAGCACATTATTTGGGTGACTTGTTCTTGTCGATCTCAAAAGGCGCACTAAGGCTGAGTTTTGTTATCACGAGGGTGACGTCACCGGGACGAACTGCGCTCTTTGCTCACGCAGTCGTCCTGGCTTGTGATGTCACCGTTTCCCATCAGGCCACAGGTTTTCCTCTTCTTTCTGCGATGGGTCATGGCGTCCGCCTCGGAGCCCGAGTCGGCCTTCAGGAGAAAAGACAAACGCGGTACACGAACAATGCCAAAACCTCACGAAAACATTCAAAAACATTTCATTTAAATTTTGAAAAATAACTCAAATTGTTTACATACGTCACTGCTGAAAACATACCATGATTCGTTTATTCTAGATTCATATTTAGGGGCCAAGCACTGATGGTGCGGAGGCACGTGTTGTATCTGTTCCGGTTCTTATTATTATTCTTCTTCCGACTGGTTGTCTATGGCAACCCATATAACCAATTGTGGGAAAGTTATGAAATTTGGTACACTGATAGAGGACCGTCTGAAAAGTCTTTATAGCAAATTTGGAGTCTCCAACTCAATCCCTCTAGCGCCACCAACTGTCCAAAGTTTCACTATTATTATGCTAATAACTTTTGAACCATAAGGCCTATCAAAAAAAATTTTTTTCCTCTGATTCCTGAGCTCATGCCAGTTTGATCACATCCTATGACATCATTTTTCGTCATCAAATATGGCCGCCATTTTGAATTGTTCAAAAAAACAACTTTTGCGAACTCGTCCTCAGACGGTTTGTCCGAATTTTCACCAAAATTGCACCGGATCATCTCCAGGCAGTGGAAACATAGGTCGATAGCTATACGCTAATGCCTAAATGCAAAAATATTGATAGTAAGGGCCCGGGGTAGTGAAATTTGAAACAGTCATGCGTCAGCAATTTTTTACGTGTTTTTTTCACATAAATGTCTATAACTCCGAAGCGAATTGAGATATTTTCACCAAAATTGACACACATATGTATGGGCTCACTCTGAGGACACATGAGAAAAATTGTGGGACTGAGCCTCTTGGTGGCGCTATAATAGAACAAAACATGAAATTCACATTGAATTCAATACAGTTTTGTGTTTTAAATGCTATCCTTAACAAATGCTTTGTTCTAACATTACGAAACTCAGTGTGTGCCATAAGCAGCATTCCCTGAAGGTACTCAAAAGATTGAGACAGCGCCACCTGTTGGTCAAAAGTTATAATTCATTTAATCACATTTTTAGTTAATTGTATGTGTTTTTTTAGCCATTTTGCCTAAAATCATCTTTAAATGTCTTAAATTGCTCCTTGCTGCAGTTGGTCTTACACATGTTGGAATGTTTTGTTGTCTGATTGTGCTTGGCCCCGGTAATGGCTGCTTGTAGCTATATTGCATCTTATTTCTTGCATTAAAGAGGATCTATAATGCTTTTTTATGCCTGGTTCAGATTACACAATTTTTTTTGTCTGTTCACGATAGTCACTGTGTCAGATTCGCGATTTTGACTCCTAAAATCTTGTCGTGGACAATAAACATGTCAGCAGAGATGTATAAAGTACTAGAAACCCGGACTTGAGTAAAAGTACAAGTGCTCTATCAAAAAAGTGACTTGAGTAGAAGTTAAAGTGCTCTTTAAGCACCACACTTAAGTAGAAGTACTAAAGTATTCAACATTTTTTGTACTTAAGTATTGCAAGTAGTTTATTTAAAAATTCACTACTTAAGTACTAAAAGTAAAAGTACAAGTATTGTGTCATGTAATTATTAAAGAAAGCAGTCAAAAGTTTGAACTAGCAATCAAATAAGGCGCTTTGGCGGGATACAAATTTGCTTTGGTGGCCGCCAAAAAAATGTCATTTAAGGACAACCCCTGCATTAGTTGTCAATGTGAGTGTCAATAATACCATTACCCTATAAAACTGCAGTGTGATTTAGGCAGCATGAAAGCCAACTTGCAAAAAATGATTCGTAAAATTTTTATAATTGTAACGAGTAACTAGCAGAACATTAAAAAAATATCGAAGTAAAAGTATTAAATTCATCGAAAATATCTACTGAAGTAAAAGTAGAAGTATGAGAAAAAAACAATACTCTAGTAGAGTACAGATACAGCATTTTAGTACTTAAGTACTTAAGTAGTTCTACTTCGTTACTATACATCTCTGCATGTCGGACTACACGTTGCTTCCTGACCAGTCATCGCGTGCAGTCTTTAACGGCGCACGTGATATCATTGAAAAGGCGAAACTAGTAGCGAGTGACTTCCGGAAGCGAATGTAAACAAACAATGAATGAAGCGGTGAGTGTTGTATTGGCTGTCCTGTGTTCAGAAAAAAAGTAAAAAGAGAGAAAACCCAACAATGGACATGTTCCTGGATTGCTCGAAGAGGACAGTATGGGCTGTCAATCCTCCAAAGGGGTAAAATGAGGTAAAATATTTTACTTGAGGTAATTTTTACTTTTTTTACTTTTTTTAAGTTTTACTTTTAGTTTTAACGTTAGCACCATAGTCTCTCTTTCGTTTCGCCATTTTTGAAAGTTGTGTACAGAAAAGATGTGCCCTGATTGGTCAACCTCATACATGTGACGGAACCGTCCTGGACGACCGTTAAAAAACTTAAACATAGCTAGTCTTTTTGTCGTGATGTCGTGAAAGCGTCGCAGATGCGACGTAGGTTGTCTCCCACTATGACACACTATACGAGATGATACGATTCGAATCTTGCGTCCCGACGCCGTTGTCGATTACGAATCCCACGACACCCTGACGTCAAACGGATCAGTGCCAAAATCGGGCTAAAAACGTGTAATCTGAACCAGGCATTACATGTTCAACTGTCTTTAGTGTGTAAAGCTGCTGTTTGAACATGCCAAGTCCCTCCAGCAGGAGTTATTCTTTGTATTACAACACACTGATTTAGCCGACCAATCAGAGCACAGTGTTTTGAGAAGGAGGGGCTTCATAGAGACGGGAACTAAACAGAGCGTTACTGACAGACTGAGAGGAGAGGAGCTGCAACATTGGAGAATATGAGAAATATAATTGTTTTGTTTTTTAAAAAACATTCAAGCATGAAAACCTGTTCTAGAGCCCCAAAAAGGGCATAATAGGACCTCTTTAAACTTGTAAAATTTATGTGGATTTTAAAATCAATTTTTATCTCAATCAGACCTATTTAAAATTGATGTGGAGTTTGAATGGCTAATTTTGATAAAAATGATGATTCCTCTAAAAGTAAATAGATTAAATGCATATTATTGCAGGGCAGAAAGGGATCAGGAATATTCATAATCCATTGTCATTAAAATCTGAGAATCGAATAATCGTTAGCGTTAATAGCACAAATGACGAGAACTCGTAGCCTACCTGTAAGTGATCATTGTCGTAAATATAATCCAGAAATAACTGCGATATTGCTATTAATACATTTCTAATCCATACATTTAAAATCCAATCCATTTTCAATTTTAATACACTGTTGTTCAAAGTTTTGGGCTCTGAAAGATTTTTTGTTTTTGAAAGAAGTTTCTTCTGCTCACCGAGACTTTTATTTGATCAAAAATACAGTAAAAAACAGTAATAGAGAAACATTTTAAATGAATACAGCTTGTTTTCTAGTGTTATTTCTGTTCAAATGTAATTTATTCCTGTGATCAAAGCTGAATTTTCCTCATCATTACTCCAGTCTTCAGTGTCACACGATCCTTCAGAAATCACTCTAATATGATGCTCAAGAAACATTTAATATTAATATCAATGTTGAAAGCTGCTTTTAATTGGTCCTCGCTGAATAAAAGTATTAACTTCAAAAATCTCAACACTTAAATCTAAACAGTTAGTGTAGAAAATACAGATACAGCATCAATAAAACTTTACTTTGAGGACTGTGAATCATATCTGATATTTAGAGATACAACAGATAATAACAGCGCATAATGCACGTCGGTACAGGTACAAAATATGGAGCGCTTAAGTCATGAAAAGTCATTAAAAGGCTGAAAAATAGAGCATTTAAAAGAAATCTTTTTGGCCCAGGCTTGGTTAGATGTGGAGCTTGGTCACATGGGCCAGTCTGTGAGCAGGTTTATCTGATGTATCTAATGTGTGTGTGTATCTAGAGGAGGAGGATGTACCTCTGAGCCGGAGTCAGAGGAGCTGGAGGAGGGACGAGGACGAGGAGTCACTGGAGCTGTCCGAGGCGAATGCCCGTCGATTCCTGCAGGTCCACTTTATCTGCCAGAGCAGCGATATCTGGCCTTTCCTGTTTCAGGATCCTGACAGTCAAACCATCAAAACAAACAATCATTTAGAAAGTGCTTTCACACTTGACTGTTTTCTTTACACGTCTAAATTCTCACTTCTCATTGGCAACCAAATCCACTAACGTTTGACTAGAGCTGCACGATTAATCCTTTAAAGATCTGGATTCAAACACATCTGCGATCTTATTCCTGAATGATTCAGCACATGTCTGTTAAAGCTGTGAGAAGTACGATCACAGCGAACATTCAGATCTGCGTTGGCCAGAGCCAGAGACAGGCATTTACGTGCCATTTTAATCCGTTTCTATTCAGAATCACAATCTCGGTTTTAAACAACAAATTGTAATTATCAATATATCCAGAATCATGCAGCTCTACTTTGGAAAAAAAAAAAAAAACTTTATTAGGTCTAAAATTGTTTCTTGTGGAGAGAATTACACTATTATAGTTATTATTTTATATTTTCATTTTATACTAAAAAGGTTATGAATATTTTTTCATTCATTTTCTAGTTTAAGTTCTAGTCATTTTAGTAGATTTAAAAAATGGCTATATAGTTTTTTTTCAGTATTAAAGTTATTTTAGTACATCAACTTAGATAAATGAATAAGAATTTGAACTAAATGAAAATGTAAATATTTAAAAAATAGATATTATAACTAGAATAAAAACTAGATGAAATCAAAAAATTTCAAGATATTGCATATTTTTTCAGTTAAAGTCCCTGTAAAGTCAAAATTAAGTATGTATCCTGAAGTTTTCACACCACAGAAAAATATGTTATTAGCAACTAGTGTTGTCACAATACCAAAATGAATTGTTTCAGATACCGATACCAAGTCAAGTATTGCGATTTCGAATACTTTTCAATACTTTTCCTGAAAAGGAAAGTGTTTTACAAGGCGTTTCACATGCACTTCCTTTGCATAGGTCTGTGCTCTTTAATGCTGTAATAACCTAATATAAATAAATCACTGACATGCACATGCTCTGATGCTATAATCATATAGCCGATAGATCATTTTGCTAATGTTTTGTATTCTTTATTTTCAGCAGCTTGCAAATTATTTATGCTATCTATGAAAGTTGGGGGAAAGTTGTACACCTAATACAAAAATAAATTAAACATCTCCAGTTAACTAGCAGATAATTTATTTAGTTTGCTATTAAATAAGAGATCTAGCGCTAAAATCTGTTGTTTTCTTTAAATCAAGCAGAGCGCTCTTTTCGCTGCTATCAGTTGCATGGATACAGAGTCTTTTGCGGCTTCGCCCAGTCGCGCACCGTCTTCACACGGACGCACGCTTCAAACTATCGCCGTTGCAGAGACTATTGTGTACAGACCGCTGGATTGTGTTGCTAATAACTTGCAATGTATAACTATCAGACGACCCTCGTGGCCTCGAAACACTACCGGCCCACCGGAAGAGATCCGACTCTCCGGATTGCCGCTCCGCTACTGACAGGCGGCCACTGTATCACGTGTGCTCGCGCATGCAGCCGTCTCGCGGTAGTGTTTGTCTCATGACAGCGGCAGCTTCTTTGCTGCGTGCGTGAGGAGAAACACAGACGTTCATAGGGAGAGACTGGAAGCGTGCGTGGCACACACCAACATGAAATACGTCTTTTACAAATCTGGAACGCGGTCATTCATAAAAGTATCGATAGTAATTCAGGGCTGTCAGTTTAACGCGTCATTATTGGCGTAACGCAAACCCATTTTAATGGCGTTAATTTTTTTATCGCACGATTAACGGTCTTTTAACGGTGTCCTAGCAAACTTTGTACTTTTTTCACATGCTTTTGCAACAGGACGGCATGCGTCCTGAATCCTGATCCATTTCGGCGTCTCGCGCTCGTCATCCACTCAAAGCCGGCTCGCAAGCCCGAACGAGTGTGTGCGTCGTGCCTGTTGTTTTGTTATACGGTCTAGCTGAGATCCGCTTGCGCTTTGGTCAAAGAAGCAACAAAACGTCCTCACGCGGCGCAAGCGATTGAACTGAATGGGTTTCAGAGCGCAGCGCAGGGACGTCTTTGTGCCGCACACACTCGTTTCTGCTTGCGAGCCGGCCAAATAGTAACGTTACGTTTTGAGTGGATGACGAGCGCGAGACGCCGGATCTGTGTGTTTTGTCGTTGTGAACTGAGCTATCATCATCGCAGCACGTCCAGTCTGAAACACCACTTGATGATGGCCAAGCAAACACACACACACACAGATGATGCGAATTCTCCACCCCTCGCCAATATCAGGACCTCGTCAGTATTTCTTTCACCCTTTTATTGATGGACAGTGTTACATTGTGTGAGAGATTATTGGTATGTTAGTGTGAAATTGAACACTATTCCAATGTTATTTTCAATAATAATACAAAAAAACATTTGCACTAAACAAGCCAATCCACTTTCCCATGTTGATAAGAGCATTAAAATGAGAAAAAATTCTGTAACAAAAAGAAATCAAAAGACATTTAGTAAAATGTGCGATTAATCGCAAGTTAACTATGACATTAATGCGATTAATCGAGATTAAATATTTTAATCGTTTGACAGCACTAATAGTAATAAATGTAGGTATCGTGAGGTTTTAATTTCGAGTATCGCGATACTTTTGAAGTATCGGTGCACCTGTGCAACACTGATTAGCAACCCAGCCAAATTTGAACGATAAAAGTCCAGCAAGTAAATAAAATAAGCTATCAAAATCTTGAAAAAATTAGCATAATTCTCCATAGCTAGCTAGCAAACTGTAGGTTGTAGTAACTAATAGTACTGACAGTAACTCGTGATTGAGCGGCAAACTGATGCCAATGTGCTCTGTTGTTTGGCAGCCTCAGTGCGTCATCAAATAGGGCGTGTCCACGAGCTCAGGGCTGCAGTGTGCTATCGAGCCCTGTTTTAGGCCCGCCCACAAAATCCGGAAAATAGCAATGGTGAAAAACTATTTAACGGTCTAACTTCGTATTTCAGTACTTCACAGTCTTTGTAATATGTTTTAGCAATTACATTTGTAACATTTATAATGTGTTGAGAATTTTTTCTAGAAACTTGACTTTACAGGGACTTTAATGTTTATTTTATTTCATTTAAAACAACAAAAATGTTTAATCTAACCATGGCTGCTCCTCCATTCGCTGGGGCCGAACGGTTCTAAATGCATTTCTAGTTCGACGCATTACAAACCGCCCTCGACCTGTAACTCTCACACTGTTTGTCGGCACCGTGATAATAAAAGCTAATAATAAAATGAGCAGAAATATCTGATCATCCTCCATAAAGCGTGGTCTCTAGTTACGTCTCATGTCATCTGTAACTCCTGCGTTACAAGAGGCCAACGAGCCGATGCATTTGTAACACGTCCACAAGAGTTCCACTACCAGCCCTACGGTGGAAAATTAAATCACATCCAGAAAGAAAAGTTACGCGAGCGGTGGAGAGCAGCTAATAATGTCAAGAACGTGGCTTATACAAGTAACATCTACAGGTAAAGGTCATTTGAAAAGCAGTGAATGAAGTTGAAGTCAGACAGACGGTGTTCTCACCGGTACCACTTCCTGGAGGAGCTTGGGTTCGGCCTCGCACAGTCTTGTGCCACACGATGGGGAAGTTTCAGTGGTGTGCGAAATTCTGGGTCACAGCAATAGTCGTGT
>JAQIUQ010000670.1:0-42500 GCA_030378365.1 Hybognathus amarus
TCGCCAGCGATCACCTCCAGTGGAATTCGTACCGGAACTGCAATCAAGATGACTATACAATGGGGCTAATAGGAAGTGCCAAGGCTCTCCGCTGTAAAGGTGGAATGAGAAGTAGTTGACCGGGCAGTGTTTAAGTGGACAGCAATTTAAATGAGTCTTAAAAAGACCTGCACAGAGAAATAAACAAGTTGCATGAAAAAATACAGTACTGCAGTCACTTATCCAGCTGTCAAAACATACAAATGAATTTTACCTGGATTATCACAGTCTGTCACAAAACCATTCATCTCATCTGAAATATAAAGACCCTCATTTAGACAAATTTAAATATAACAGAGTAATACAATTGAAACTGATTAACATTTATGACACAAGCTGTCACCATATACAGTTCATTACATGATCGTTTGGCAGCTTCTTGTTGTTTTGACCATTTGACGGAGAAATACCATAGTAAGATGACCAGCATTGTTATGAGAGCATAAACACAATCTGTAAATGAAAATATCACAATTATACTCACAAATATACTCACAAACGATCAAAGAAATTAACCAGAAATGCCAAAAAAAATTCTTTACCTTCAAGTCTCATTTTTTCGTAGCAGAGAATACTCCGATGCAACATTAAAATGATTTTAAACCACAAGAAATGTGTTTTATCTCTCTCTCACTCTTATACCTCGGAGTTGTTACGTGTTTGAAAGTTGACAGAGCTATAGACAGTCTAAATAAACCTGATTCAGGATGTACCGGATGTTGCATCCTTAAATTCAAACAATCTGTTTTCTCAACTAACCAGCTGTCAACTATGCAGACGAGAAGTGTCATTGCATGCACTGATTTTATGATTGAGTACTGCTCTCTTGTGGACAAAACAGTAAATGCATACTCTTCAAACACACATGAATATTAATGTTTAGAATTTTATTCCTGCTCAGTTAAACAAACCACATTAATTGAGAGTCTCAGGTGAAAACATATAGATGGGATATAGAATTCAATCATCAAAAATACTTCAAAATCAAGAACTGAGAAACAGTTATGGAGCTCTGGGCCCCACATAATATTGCTTTATCAACACTATCACCTTAACATACAGGTAAAGTCAAACACTGCCATTAGGAAATATCAATACCAGTATAGGAAAGCAGACTATTGTTCATTCTCATAACACAGTTAAACACAGTAAGGCACTGGAGTGCAAACTCTACAGCAACATTACACTTAATAAGACAGTTTATGATGTGCTTTGGTATTATTGGCACTGTCCATAGTATCCAGTGCGAAAAAACCTGAGGTTAAAGTGAGAAGCTGTTTTAAAGTCAAGCAAAGATCAGGCACACACGCACACAATAAATAAAGAGGAACAACCATTGTAACAGACTTTGGTACAACGTCCCTCGTTCACTGAGAAATTCAAGTAAATACTAAATACATGTTTCAAGGAGTGCATTTAAAAGGTACTACTGACCAAGTTTTAAGCGATGGGCACCATGACCGTCAACTGCCACGGCTCTTTTCAGAAGTTATTTGCCTGAAATTAAATCACAGTAACTTTCATCTCTAATGTGCATCTTAGCCTTTAATGTAGGGGATCTTGGCCTATTAATCCTCCCAAATGTAACCAGCTAAATTTAACTGGTTGGTGGACATACGCGTGCTGAAAAATGGTGGAACAGAGATAAATATTTCAGGAACTCCTGGTGGTTTTAAAATGACCCATGTGATGCTTTTGGCCATATTAAGTCACAGTATTAAAATGGAAGAGAAACTTGAAGGATAGATTGTGCTATATGATTCAGTCCAACAGGTCCTGTGGAAAGAAAAGCTAGAGTAAGAATAACAAGTGACTAAGTATAGTTTTGAAAGCCATTATAAACTACTGTTAACTAACCTCATCTGAATCATCATCCGCTTCTCTGGCTGCATTTTGCTCTTCTATTTCTCGCAGTTCTGAGTATCTATATGTTGCATTACTAAAGAAAAAATGATCAAAATATTATAAATATGCATTTAATATACTATATATACTCATATTTACAATATTTTGAGATATGTAAATGTACAAACATACATATCTAGATAGACAGACAGTACAGTAGCCATATAAACCAGGTTTCACAAAATGAAGTTCACTTTCTCAGTAGGGAGAAGAGGGACTAAGTTTATTATTAACTTTCGTGTAAATTACTGAAAAATATATTTTTGGGTGAGGGACTGAAAGGTTAGGTTGCACTGTCATATAAAGCACACAGTGTTACATATCATATATATACCTCTTCAGACAGCAGTATTTTCGTATGATGAAGACAGCAGCTGCTATTGCAGCAACAGTAACGACCACAACAGACGCGATTACCCCTGAATGGAGTCTTATAACCTGAAAAATAAGACATCAGGGAGAGTAAATATGTGCTATGCGAACTGACAGGGAAGTGACTTGAGCAATTAGGTCGATAACAAACCTGTTGAACATTTGGTGCTGCTGAGGTGGGTTTCTCCGAACTTTCTGCCAGTCTGGATTCGCGATATGACGGTAAAGCGAAGGCGAGCTCCATAAAAACACTATATAAAATCAAATTTAGTAACATATTTGAGTAGCGTCTTAACTTCAAACACTTTCTCGCCATTATAGATGTTTACTTCCTAGTGATTCTACCTGTCAAATGACGTAAAGGAGCAACGGGCGTCTGATTGGTCGATCGTGAACGCGATCGACTTCCGTCAACATTAAAGGTTGCAGAACTTGTTGCAGACAAAGATGGTCTTATTATGTTCATTTGGTAACACTTTACAATAAGGTTCGTTAGTTAACATTAGTTAACTACATTAGGTAATATGAACTAATAATGAATAGCACATATACAGCATTTGTTAATCTTTGTTAATGTTATTTTCAACATTTACTAATACTTGATTAAAATCTTGTTAACATTAGTTAATGCACCGTGAACTAACATGAACAAACAATGAACAGCTGTATTTTCATGAACTAACATTAACAAATATGAACAAATGCAATAACAAATGTATTGCTCATGGTTAGTTCATGTTAGTAAATACATTAACTAATGAACCTTATTGTAAAGTGTTACCGTTCATTTTAATTAAACATTGCGATTAATTTAACCTGTGGATTAAATTAGAAAACAATGAATCTTCCATTTAAGTTAGTTTTACATTTTACTGTCTAACAATTCTGATACATTTGACTAAAAAGTTGGAACTAAAATAAACTCTGAAATGGATTCAATCAAATGGTTTATTAACTTTTCAGTTATGAGCTCAAACTTGCTTGAATATGAACTGATCATTAAAAATCTATATATTACATTAGAAACAGTTACAAGAAATATAGACCCATTAAATTCCTTGTTAGGAAGGACAGTATGCTTGAATTAAAACCATACAAAGTGGCAGTATTGATCAACATGTTGCTCATCTTGGGATCAGAGCAGTTCGTAATATTTCCCAGATTGTGGATCAAAGTAACAGTTGAGGCAGGAATCATACATTAAATTGAGAAACTCTTCCTCTCCACTGTTGTCGTGTAACACAGACCCTGTGGATAGCACAGAGAAAAAAAAGCTACATATAAAAAGATAAAATAAAGTCAGAGAAAGTTGTTACAATGGTTTGAGTCAAAAGTTCAATTACACAAAATAAAATACTTATTTTTCTCTTTATGTGTTTTCCTATTTTTATGTTACCCTTTCCATTTCTCCAGTTATTTTCAAAATTGTTTTACTTTTTACATTACAGCCATTCAATGGTTTCTCATAGGCAATTTAATAGCAGGTTCGCATTGTGACAATTTACCCCATATAGTGTATAAACTCTAGATGAAATCTCTTCTTCCTGAGCAGTAACGATTACAATTTAAGACCCTGCTGTTTTAGTATTGTCAAAGAAATATCACCGTAGCGTTTTAGATGAAGGAAATATCAGTCATGAAAGTAACTGTACATGAGCACAAATCTTCTGTGCAAGTAAAATTTAGTTCATGATATATTTTTAGCAACAAAGCATATGCGCCCAGGATGTGGATTTTTCTGGTGTCATACCTCTGGTTGAGCCCTTGTGGTTTCCTTTTTCATCGGCCATCTGTTGATTTGGGTGAACTATTGGAGGGCTAAGGACATCCATCCATTCTCTACAAAAGGGGTTAACCATATAGCCATTAAAATATTAAAATAAAACAGCTCTTGAAGGGGCATGAGCATGTGTCCTAATATTAAACTGAATTATATTATGTACACTGATATTTTTATTATATATTGAAGCTTTTGGAATAATCTGCATCAAAGCCCATGTTTGAATCTCCTACTCTGCCGCTTAACAGGTTACCTCTTATTGTGAATGAAAGACCCCCCTTTCTGCACGTCTCTCTCTTTCATATTCTCTCATTTACATGACACTTTTTCAAGGCACCATGTGGTGTTGATGGACAGGCTCCCTGGTGGGACGGGAGGGAGGTGGATGATGACCTCCCAGTGAGCTCTGCTGCAGCGGTGACAGCTAGGTGACACATGCAAGCCTCTGAGCACATGCATAACTCCTGGTAATTCTTTGTCCCTGACAACCATGCTTAATTAATCACCGAGGTGTGGCAGTGTGGGCAGCATCCCTTGACAGGAAAAGTTTTGCGTAGGAAACTAGCCATAGTTATGCTGGGGGATTGTACAAAATTACATACAATAATAATAGGCTATGACCTGCATTTTTTAATCAGTTAATTTACATTAAGGGTTCTACATTATGCAGAATTAGTTTTCTCATAAACTATGTTTTAATTATTACAGTATAGGTTTACTTAATTGATTTTATCTTTAAAAATGTATTTATTTATATACTTATATGACTATTACTATCACTGTAGAAAATATTGTTGGTTTAACTTGAAAAAATTGAATTAACCTAGTTGGACAAGTTCATTGAAATGGAAAAATTGAGTTAATACAATGAAGGAGATTGATCTAATCATCAGAAACTCAAAATATTATGTTATCTGAATCAGATAAATCATTTAAGTTGATTTGACTAAAGAAAAAATGTTGTGATTACAAATCATGATAATATTTTTTTAAAAATTAATTATTTATATAAAAAAATATATACTTCATGAAATATTATTAATGATAAAATATAAATATAATAATAATAAATATATATTAATATTATATTATATTATAATTTTATTATAAAATTGAATTTATTAATTAGTTTCCTCCTAGTCCTAATCTATGTTTTTATTTTTAAATGTAGGTTTTTAAGGTTTTATCTTATATATCTTTATAGGTCTTAACAATAATAATAATACATTTTTAACTTTTATTATTAAAATTTCTGAAGTGAGGAGACTTTTGAGAAAAGTTGCAATGCTCTGTAATGTAGACAGTCAGACAGTTTCATCATATAATGAATGGCAGCCAAATCGTTTGAAGACTGGCATCAAATTTTGTGAAGCACACCACATGCTTTCTTTTTATTGCTTTGATGTTCAAAAGTTATTTTTAGTACCCTGGAACCACTGGATAAAATTGTCAATAGAAACATCAAAATGTTCAGTACCCAAAAGCTACCCTATTCCGATCACATTTCGTTACCACTTTTTAGAAGTCTGTATTGTTGAAAGTGCATGAGCCTGAGGGCTGACAAAAAGTTCTCTTATGAACTTGCATGATAAAGTTCCTGAAATGTCTCATTCACGACTGAGCTTCAACACTTAAGAGCTTAGAGTTGTACAGAAATTTACAGACGTAGTGAAGTTAAACCCCGTATTTTCTCTACCTGGGATTAGAGTGAAGAAGAGGGTTCATTTCTTTCTGATAGTGCTGGCCTTGATCCACTGGCTGTAAACCACAGAGAAAATAAGTAGTCTGGTTCAGGGGTAATTTCTTCCCACTATTAGCTCCAGTCTCAGTTGGAAAATATAATATGTTCTGGATAACTGTTATACCTTGCTGTAAAAATAATGACTTAAGCCTCTATAGTTTGGTTCTCAACTGGTGGGTCCTAAATCAAAATCGGGTTGCAGGTCTGTTCTGAGTTTAATACTAAAGTCGTTCCATGTGTTAGGCTGGAGAGTCGCACTTCAGCTGTTGTTTATGCATTTATTAAAGGGATAGTTCACTTTGAAATTAATTTTTGATATGTTTTAGCTTACCTCAAGGGCATCCAAGACGTAGGTGTCTTTGTTTCCACAGTATTTTCAATTTTGATATTTCTAGGTGGAACACGTTGTTGTCTGTCAGTCATATAATGGAAGTCTATGGGGTCCACCTCAAAGAGCATGCACAAAGAAATCCAAATTAAACATGATTTAACCCTCTGGGGTTCTTCGCTTTAACAGTCACACTCAGGACCTTCGGGTCAAAATTGACCCTAAGGGCAGGATTCATATTTAAAAAAAAAAAAAAAAAAAATCACTTGTTTTTTCAGAATATTTTTCTTTTCTTTTTTGGTGTTTGAGAAAATTTAAAAAAAATTTTTTTTAATAATTAGTATTAATGCAATAATTATGACCAAATTTCCCCCATTGAATAAAATAGAAAATGTTTGTTTTTTTAAAGATTTTTTTTTAAAAGCTGTATTTCATTTTGGAGTCAAGCCTATAGGCCTCATAAAAGCAATTTTTGAAATTAGATGGATGCCATCTCGTGGACAAACTGAGCTTTTTAAAAATACAAAACACATGTATAATCAGAATTTTTTGGTGTGTTTGTGTATAAAGGTGTGTTTGTGTGTGTGTGTGTGTGTGTGTGTGGATGTGTCTGATTTGCACTCTTGATGTTTTATAGATTCACCCCTTCACTGTTGAATGCTTTTTTTCAAGATCGTTGCTGATTTGTAAATTGTACGCACAAAAAACTCAGTATTTTCAAATTTTTGCCAATTTCCCATTCATTTCCTATGTGGGTCATTTTAGACCCGAAGGTCCTGAGTGTGACTATTTTTTTACGACCACTTAGACTTTTCAAATCCTGTCCCCAATTTTGTGGGTTGTTCATATACCAAGTACCATTAAAGTCACCAAGTTTCGGACCATTCCGATGAAGCTACAATTTTTAACTTTTTTTTTTAACGCTTTGGGCATTATCGACCCGAAGAACCCCAAGGGTTAATGACTCGTAAACGTCAGTACACATTGATGGCCTAAGACACCGAAACGAGCGGTTTGTGTAAGAAAACGAACAGTATTTATATCGTTTTTTACCTCTTGTAATCACAGTCACGTCCAAGTACTCTGAGGGCGAGGGCGCTTCTATCTGCGCATGCGCCAGAAAGCCCCGGAAGTGATCTCTCGTGCGTGTACGTCACTCATTGTTTACACAGAGATTTCAGAAGTGTTACCTTTCACTGTGAAGATCTAAACATATTTAGATATACAGGAAATTGCAATGGAAGACAATTTCGATATATAAACATACAGACGTTGATTTTTAAAAAAATTTTTTAGCAACCGCACAAGAGATCACTTCCGGCGCTCAGATCACTTGGACGTGGCTGTGGTTAAGATTACGTTTCGTGTCTTTAGGCCATCAATGTGTACTTACATTTACGAGTCATTTAATCATGTATAATTTGGACTTCTCTGTGCATGCTCTTTGAGGTGGTGACCATAGACCTCCATTATATGACTGACAGACAAGAACGGTTTGACCTAAAAATATCAAAATTGAAAATACTGTGGAAACAAAGGCACCTACATCTTGGATGCCCTTGAGGTAAGCTAAAACATATCAAAAATTTATTTTAAAGTGAACTATCCCTTTAGAATTGTCAGTTGTCCAATTCAGCATGTGTCACTTTAATAATGTTGCATATTGGTAGGTCTATGCAGTTCATAGTAATACTGATACATTTTGGTGTTTGGTTTTAAGTAAATTTTCATTTACTTCAGCCAGATAAATTATGTTACAATGTAAAATCTGGGGCCTGCAGCAAAACCAGTTGAGAAGCACTTGAGTATTGTGCAAGTTCTAACCTGATGGTGGCAGTATTGCTATGTTTTCACAACCTTACGGTCTTATACTTTGCAGTTTCTCAATACCAGGCACACCAGGCATGATTAGCAGTTGCTGCATATATTTCTAATCAACAGACGACAACCACATCAACAACTGATGGATAGGGTCTGATATTGCAATGCCATGAGAGTTTATTTCACTCTAATTAGTGTGGTTTTTTTTATATAAACTGTTTGATTGCCCTTCTTTATAGGAAACCAGTTTTTAATATTCACTCTGTTATTTGCCCGCTAGCTACCAGTTCATCCATACAAATTACTCAGGATAACTGAGAGGCCTAATGATGAAGGAGGAATTTAGACCTTCCCAATCTGTCCTCTCTGTGTGTGTGTACATGTTTTTCTATCCCAGAGGGGACTTAAACCTGAATGCACACAGACTCATGGGGAATCGTGTCACTGTGGGGACCTAAATTGAGGTCCCCATGGGTGCACAAGCTTATAAATCATACAGATTTTATTTATTTTTTTCAAATGTAAAAATGCAGAATGTTTCCTGTAATGGGCAGGTTTAGGGGTAGGGTTAGTGTAAGGCGATAAAAAATATAGTTTGTACAATACAAAAAACATTATATGGAGAGTTCTCACAAAGATAGTAAAGATAGTGTGTGCGTGCGTGTGTGTGTGCGTGCGTGCGTGCGTGTGTGTGTGTGTGTGTTAGCCCACCAAAGGAATACACTGAGTCCAGGTTGAGGTGTCATCGCTGCTTGCACTCAGACTTATGTTGCAGTGGTGAACCTAAAAGAATAAAAGTGTGTATTTATTGGTATTGTGTTTTTAATATATGATTGAAATCGCACAAGACCTGGAAATATGGTGTGTCATATCAGTCAAGTTACAAGTATTGCAAACAGAAGAATTTTTAGGATCATCAAGACCACCATTTTATATATTTATACACACAACTGCAGAACAATATGGAATTTGCTCAAGGATGCATTTATTTGATCAAAAATAAGTCTTCAGTCTTTATTGTCACATGATTTTTCATAAATTATTCAAAAATGCTGCTCAAGAAATGTTTCTTATTATTATCTATGTTGAAAATAGTTGTGCTGCTCAATATTTTTGATTTATTTATTTATTTTGATGAATAGAAAGTCGAATAGCTTGAATAGCTTGTATATTAAATTAAACATTTCTGGTAATATTATATAAAAATAAAAATAGATAAAATAATTATTTTGATAATATTGATTTTAGGGTGATATATGAATTTCCTACCTGTGATGCACTAAGGCCTGGGCTGCCCATGTCTCCATCTCCTTCTTCCTCCTGCTCTCTCTTCAAAATTGCCAATATTCGTAGCTCATCTTCCTCATCCTCATCCTCTTCACCTTGACTTCTCCTCAGATCACACCTGCTAGAGCCCAAAGGTTGAACTCTCCAATCGACACTCACCTGTAAAGCCCAAAAATCTCATTACTTCATCAGTGCCACTTTGCAGTGAGACAAATCGTTACTGGGTATAGCTAATTAGCAAGCAATCAATCATAGCTCACAAGCTAATTGGCACCCCCATTAAGGCCAAGACATCAGCAGGGCGGCTGCCTGCTGCTTAGAAATCCACTTATATGAAGTCCTACCTGGATTTAAGAGCGACCTTCCAGAAACTTCAGCAGCATCAAAGTTATGTGCCATGTTTAAATGGGGGAAAGTAGTGTTATTGGGCACCCGTAATGATCCTCAGTCATTCCCACATCAAACTCTATTTAAACCATTTAGTTAATCACCATTTCAGACCTGCTGGGAGAGTCTGGTAAGTTGTGCTCAATGCTTAAACCAGTTTTAGTTTCTGTTTAACAAACATGTTCCAACCTCTAAGAGAGGAAAGAGCACTAATGAGTTCTCTTTGATTTCCTAGATGTTTCTCCAAGGCTTCAATGAGATGAAATAGAGGGAAAATATAGATTTTGCTGAAATGCTTTTCGGGATTATCGGAAAAAAAAAAATCGGTTATTTTGATATTCTGATATTTCGAACACAACATTTATATCTATACAGCAGAAGTCAAAATGAACTTTATACCTCATTGTATGGACAAAAAATATATATTTTTTAAAAATAATATCTTCTTTTGTTTACAGTTTGGTTCACATTCATCGAGCAATAGAGGGGAGTAGATTATTCCTGCAAGTGTTTCAAAATGTCTTGACATATAGTGTGAGTAAATACAAAATATTCATTTTTGATTTGTTCCTTTATCTATCTATCTGTCTACGTCCGTCCGTCCGTCCATCCATCCATCCATCCATCTATATATATATATATATATATATAGGAAGGATCACATTAGTACATCAATATTGGTGAAGTCCCACTGATCAAGACTCCAAAGTTTTGACTCATGACTCAATTGTCTCATTTGTGTCTATTTCTATATAGGTCAAATGTCCAAGGCAAAGTAATTTTGTTGTAACATAACCCCTGAGCTACGAAAGTGTGACCTTTGAGCAAAAAACATACCTCTTTGAGTTCAAAACCCCTAAAAAAATGCTTTGAAAATCACAAAGACAAAAGAACATTATGTCCAATCCATTTGCATTACAAGGACATAACCCACTCCCCTCGATCTGAATGGATTCAGATTAAAATATCCAGCCACTGGGGAGGATAAGAACCACACCAGTTCTGAAATTACAATAAGAAACAGAGACCCTCATAAACAAGCCACTCTGCTGGAGTGCACTAATTCAGCTGAAGTATGTGCTTGATTTGATCCCCTCTAACCCTGAATGCTTGCTACGAGTTAAGAAACATTTCATCCACATGAACACAGCCCATGTGATTTGTGTGGGTTCACTCCACAAAACCCAATTATGCTTGCAACTTTTTGTCAGTTCCTCAAAGGAATAGTTCACCGAATAATGAATGTACTTCCAAATCTTCTGCAGAACACAAAATAAGATATTTTAAAGAATGTTAAGTCTAAACAACATCGGACCCCATTGACTTTTATTGTATAGACACAAAAACAGACATTTTTCAAAATGTCGTCTTTTGTGTACATAATACTGATTTGATTTTATTAGACCACGCTGACTTTTTTTGAATGAAAAAAAAAAAACACTAAGACAAGTGAACAGGCTCACCTTTTGGAGCCCAGAATTGTTCAGTGAGATCTCTCGCACAGATGCTCTGTTGATAGATATGCTGGTATCTCCATCAGGCAGTGGTCTGGCCAGCCTCAGACAAATCCAGTCTACTGTAGGTATTCGGTGAGAGACAGCGGGTTGGTGCTATTCGCATGGGTTCATGCTTCTTTGGTCCTTTAGAGACATGCCGGACTGTGGAGGCCTCAGTCTTAATTGGCTCATAAGAAAACTCTGGTAGGACTGTGTGTTTTTGTATTGAAGGAGGTGGTGGGGGAGCAGTAATAGAATGGACTGCACATCTATGGAGGAACTCGGTCTGCATTTCATCCTGTAAAAAGAAAAAAAGATTTGACTGTTATTATAAGAAATAGTTTTTAAATTAAAGAAAAAATAACATGATACAAGGCTGATGTTAGATAACATCAGTTTGCTTGTTCATTACTATAAGGTTGTAAAGGTTAATGTTTATATCATTAATAACGTTCTGAAAGTGATTCCAATTATATAAATTCTCTATGCTGTCATCGTTACAGGTGTGGTGTGATTTATATATTTAAAACGATTTTTAATTTAAAACGACTAAATCTTTTTCATTATTGTTATAGTTATCATCCTTGCTGTGAATGGGCCTTATACAGTAGGTGCAGTAAGGAATTTCTAAAAAAACGGCTGAAAGTGGATTGGACCGAGCGCAAAAAGACACTTGTAGCCAATCAGCAGCAAGGGGCGTGTCTACTCATGAGGGGGAGGTACTTCTGCTGCATAGTGTGTTCGTGAATTTGGGGCGGAGCTAATAAGTTAGGGAGTCACCATTTGGGTAGGGGCGTGTTTGTTTTGGTGAGTGTTTCTCAGAAATTGCTGGCTGCTCCTTTAAGACTTTATGATATCCTGGTATGTTTTAATGTAAAATAATCTATGGGATTTTCTGCTCCTTTTATCATCCACCAGGTAAAGAACGTAATATCACACCTGTCCTCAACAAACAACACGAGTTGAGGTATTATTCATACATCTGTTGCACAAAGGACCCTCACTGTAAAAAAATATTGTTGGTTTAACTTAAAAAAGTAAGCAACCTGGTTGCCTAAGTTGATTGAACTGGAAAAAAGTGAGTTAATACAATGAAGGTGATTAATTTAATGACCACAAACTCAAAATAATAAGTTATCTCAACTAAATAAATTATTTAAGTTGATTTGACAAAAGAAAAATTGTTGTGATAACAAATCTTGACAATTTTTTTTACAGTGTATAGTAAAAAAATACCAAAGTATGTTTAAAATACATTTATTTCATACTAAGTACTACAAATCCATTAACATATTTACTGACATATCGTTTGAGACTTACTGATATAAATATTATACCAGTCATTAAACTTTATTTGGAGTACTTCTTTATTGCACAATGCAGATTTCTTAATATTAAGCTTAAAATGTATTTAATATCACTATAAGTATGATCTCTGTATAACATCAGTCTTATTTAAGCAATATTTAAAGTGTACATAAAGTATACTTGCAATAGTTCCACTTTAGCACAGTCAAATATACTTAAGTATATATTTTGTTGGACTCCAGCACTACTTCCGGATAACTAAAGTACGAAAATTAGTTGTTCCAATTTAGCAGACTTTAAGTATACAAATTTAGATTACTTAGATTTTTTTATTTACATTTGAGTATATTTTAGAGTTCTGCACTGAAGTTTGATACTTAAGGCTTATTCAGCCTGGAATATTAACATATGGAAAGAAAAGGCATTAATAAATCAAATTTCTCAAACTACAAATATCAATTTTAACAACAAACTTGTGATGGAGTCATAAAGAGAATGATGAAATCTCATGCAAGCATCTTCAGAGCTACGAAACGCCAACGCTGTCACAGATGAAACGCATTTAATAGCCACGACGCGAGACAGTCTGGCACGGGCGGGGTAACATCACAGTTACCTGTAATTAATCAGGACGACACTGTACCCGGAAAGTTGTCTGTCTCTGCTCTGTTTTGGAACAGATAAGGTCTTTAAACTAGTGAGGCTTTGATCTACACTAATGGTCTTAAACAGCTAGATTCACACCAATGATGACAACCTCACTAAAAGGGCACGGCCAGCCAGAGCCATCAGATCAGCCTGAGTTTTTGTCTTCTTTCTTTACATCTTCATATCCCCTGGAGGGACCAGTTTAATATTTTAGCATTTATTTGGATAAAAAAAAAAGTCATCTCCTATCATCCTCTCACCATGAGTAGTGCTGACAACCGGTAAACACGCATCAGTCTGGTACGGCCCTATATCTATTTGCAATGAATTTATTTTAAGCTAGGCAAGTTATACAAGAAAGTGAAAGTTCTCAGGGTGTTTAGTGCTTATTAAGATGTGTTACAGATGAATTTCAATATGTTATTCCTCCATCTATCTTCTTTTGACAACTCTGTGGCATTAATGAAAGTCATTAGGCGAATATAATCACCTCTGCTTCCAGTGGAAATGATTTAATATCACACAGGTGCAAGTTATAGAGGTATAACATAAACATAATCATTCAGAATGTTAAAACAAGTCATTATTTATTTTTTTAAACTCCCATTAGTAATAAGTAGACAAATGCAGACATCTGCTTTTTGGAAGATGAAAAACAAAGATGCAAAAAAGAAAAGAAATCAAGGGCGGGAACGGAAGGGGAAATTAACAACAAATAAATCTGTCAGAGGTATCAATCAAAAATCTCTAATTAAGTGCAGCAGAACATATGTGTGCCAAAGATGAGAATGATTTCCCAAGAGAAGACGAAACAGACTGCAAATAAATGAATGATGATGCTCTCACTGGACGCAGAACCCAGGAGCACCTTGAAGCTCAATGCTGTCTTGTCAGAAATGAACTGAACTGAAAGAAACTGATGGTTTTCTATATTGACTTAACAGAGTGGCAGGGACCCTGGGGGAACAATCAAGTTGTGTGTGTATCATTAACAGCTGATTCCCCTAGATTGTACGTCCTTGAGAGGAAACTTGGAAAGGAGACAATGCAGGCAACATTGTTAAGGAGTTGAGGGATTGTTTCTGATGTTGTGTACAAGCATTCCGTGGCATCTATCTATCCATCTCTGTCTGTCAGTCTATATTTGTAGAATGAATTCAATGACAAATCTCAACTTAATTTCTTTCTAAGTGGTAATCTGACTTAACCAATCCAACAGGATTGTTTTTTTCTTTAGTGATTTCATAAGCTGAGTAGGACAAGACCACAAGCTTATTTTACTTTTTAAACTTATTTTGCACGCAATGTAGCTCTAATTATCAGTTGTGCAGCTCTGCTAGCCGCTTTTGTAAACCCAGTAGATTAAATACTCAAGCAACTTTCTGAATGTTTTGAAATCTGTTAATTGCATGTTGTTAAATCAATTATTTCCAAGGCCATAAATGCATTGCTGTCTTTGCATTTTTAAATTGTGTGAGTTGTCTGTGTTCATACCTCTTCACTTTCACTACACACGAAATCATCCTCCAGACGTGCATCTTTGCGCTCTCCTTCGGTTACCAGCTTGTGACCTTTAAGGCCAAAGGTCAAATCCTCATAAGGGTTGCTGCTAGCCTGATTCCGTCTGGCTGAGTGAGGGCATGAGGAGAAAGCGAAGACTTCCTCTTCGATCTCCTTGTCACAGAGGAGAGCTCGAGTTTCTGTGTCACAAATGTCAGGGTCATCTGTAGTCAGCACACGGTCTGGAGGTGAAGCAGCACATGGAGGCTTGAAGGCTGACCCAGATGTAGTCGCACTAGAAGCACAGTCTGCAGAAATATGAATTTACAGGTAACCACCATTTGTTGCAATTTTAAATGTGCTGTACTTAGTATGTGTTAGTGTTTGGGTCTGAAATTCTGTCTGGCTTTACTTGGCTGATTTCCAGGTCTTAGGCCTGTAAATATATATGTATAAAGTGTAATTTACAGTAAAAATACATTTGAAACCCCTTTCCAGTAATAATTTCACAAAGATCTTTTGTTAAGTTGATAAAGCAATGTATTGTTTGAAATGAAGACAAAAAGTATTTGGACACTTTCAAGATGATGCGCCTTAAGGCCAATTTATACTTCTGCGTCGAGGGTACGCCGTAGTGTACGACGTCGGCTGCGCACGTAGGCGACGCCGTTGTGAGCATTTAAACTTCTGCGTTCAAGTCTTGGTTGCTCTGCAGTACTGCACCGAAACGCTAGTTGGCGGCGGAAGGTTTTAATGTTCCACTGTGTTTAGATTCCTGCGGCTAGGCTACTACAAGCAATAGCGACTGAAAGAGAGTGGATCATGTTGGAGTTGGAGCTTATTGAGGTGGAAAAACAGTTCATTTTAGTGAAATTACTAAAACTGGCAGAAATGAGAGAAGACGTCGGAGGAGATGGTATGTGTGGAAATGCGTGAGAAGGTACGTGCGGAAATGCGTATGAGGAAATGCGATGCTACCAAGCCGACCAATCACCGATCTTGCGGTCCGCGTCGTCGCGACGTGTAGTTACATTTTTGAGGAGGTGCGCATCAGGCTACGGCGAAGGGTACACGGTATGGGACGCGTCTGTGCGTATGCTACGCCGTACCTACTGCGCACACCCTACGCAGAAGTATAAATTGGCCTTAAGTCCACCAGAATGGGCGTGGCTTAGTGTAAGTCTCCCTTATTTTCATCTCTTCAGTGAAGCTCTTCACATCGCTGGATTCTGAGAGAAGCCGCCACCACCGTCTGAGGATCGAACAGTCAGCTTAGGACAGAGCCTGAAGAAGCCGGCCGTCTGTGCCGCCTTCAGCCATCCCATGTGAGCTATGCTATCTGGCGATGTATCCTTTTAGTGAGCTCTATTCTGTGCGTGTTTGCCGCTGCGACACCACCCTTTCTAAAAGAGCACAAGGCGTTTTTCTAAAAATGTCTCGCACTTCCTGTGGCTTGTGCCGTGCCTCGCCCAGCGCCGGAGACCGCCATGTGCTCTGCGCTCTCTGCCTGGGTCCAGACCACACAGCCCTTGCTCTTCGTCAGGAGTCTGCGACGCTCGACTCGAGATGTTCAACGCCAAAGCTGTCACTGCGCCCTCTGCTGGACCACGCATCAAAAGCGCTGTTCACGACGACCAGTCTGCCCGGTCAGGGCGCTGAGGGCTTACATTACGTGCTCCGCCCCTTTCAGGCGCCAGAGCAGCTTTTCGTTTCGTTTGGTGGGCGCACTAAAGGTCTCGCCTCGCTCAAAACAAAGCCTGTCCAGATTGATAGTGGGCGCTATCGCAGCTGCTTATGCGCCAAAAGATCTGGAATGCCCTTTGGGCGTCAGGGCTCATTCCACTAGAGTCATGGCCTCATCATGGACATGGTCTAGCGAAATTTCAATTCATGATATATGTGTGGTGGCAGGCTGGGCCTCCCCGTCCACTTTTGTTAGGTTCTCTACTCTGGAAGTTCCCGCCCTGCAGGCTAAACTTCTGTCAGTATTATGGCGCTTTTCCACTACACAGTACCAGCTCGACTCGGCGTGGCTCGGCTCACCTTTGTTTGGTTTTCCACTGAGAAAAAGTTGTACCTGTACCTGCTTTCGGGTACTTTTTTTAGCATCACCTCCGGCAAGGTTCTGAGCGAGCTAAGGCAAACTAAGCCGGTACTAAAATGTGATGTGAAAACAATGGCGACTGCTGATTGGTCAGAGAGAATCGTCACCATTCACTGGGTAATCATTGCACGCACCAGATGGAGTATCCAGAATATCCCCGCCATTTTTAAATAGTTTGGCCAGAGATAGTTTCTAAACTTACTACTATTATTATTATGGCAACTCGAAGAATATGCCATGGTCAAACGAGGAGGTGGAGACTTTCCTATGTTTGGTGGCCGAAGAGAGGATCCAGCGAGAGCTTGATAGGGCAGTGAGGAACGAAAGGTGTCGCTATGACGACCAGGTACTATTTGTGGTGGTACTGTCTGCAA
Source organism: Hybognathus amarus (assembly GCA_030378365.1). Classification (NCBI taxonomy): domain Eukaryota; kingdom Metazoa; phylum Chordata; class Actinopteri; order Cypriniformes; family Leuciscidae; genus Hybognathus; species Hybognathus amarus. Next base: position 17,091 of record JAQIUQ010000670.1, read on the forward strand.
TGGAAAACGGTGCGAAAAGCAAGCCGAGTTGAGGCGGAGCCGAGTCGAGGCGAGCTGGTACTGGTAATGGAAAAGTGCCATAGAGAGGTGTACGTTCTGTTCAGTATCTGATCGTGCGCAAGCTACTCTCACGTGATTCAGCTCTCCTGGTTGAGCTGCACTGTATTGGGTTAATATGCTATATACTTATACGGACCGGCGACAACGCTCTGTATTCCCTATTTGTGCTTATGTAATTGTGCCGGCCCATGTTGCTGGCCACCTTATTCCCCGCTTATCTGGGATCCCCAAGCAACTTTCGCTTCAGTCGATGAAAACCAGAGAGACAGCCTCCAAGTCCCGCTTATAAACACTAAGCCACGCCCATTCTGGCAGGCTAAGACGCGATGAGGGCGTGAGCGAAAATGTTCTTATTTATTTAAGTGCAACCTTTCTAAAAAAATGGCAATAACATTGAGAAAACAATTACTACTTCCTCTTTTTTTGTGTGTCAGAGTAAGTTCCATTGACTCACTGTCTCTATAAAGATCAATAATGAAGATCTAATTACAAAACATAATGTTTCGTCTTTCATTTTTTATACTGGCACTCATGTCCCTCGCCTTGCGTTCATTTTAATGAGCATATGCAAATAAGAGCAGAACCAGAAACCTTGAAGATTGAGATTCAACTACGCTTGCCAACTGTGTGCGAGTAAGAATTTATAGGATACGTCCAAACTCTTTCATTTGTGCTGTATTTTATAACTGCAGCATTATGCTTTAATTATGCCTTAAAATATACATAAATGGGGGAGATGCATTAAAATAATATTTGAAAGATGTGGATGGCAGGAATATACATGTGCGGTCCTAAGAGAATAAAGGGAAAATAGTATTTACTTGCCAGTGTGTGTGTGTGTGGGTTCGGGAGAAGGGGAGAGGTGGGGGGTGGGATTTCTGGCTTTCCCACTGACACAAAAACAGCATCATTAGTAGATAGGGAGCAATGGTACAGTAAGATCATAATTCAGACGGGCGATGTGTGCCTGTGGGGTCTGCATGCCCTCATACTAAAGAGAAGACACCCAGAGAGCAGGGAGCAAAAGACACCGCAGAGACCAAGTGATGAATTTGCTGTGTGAGTGTACAGAGCTTTGATCTACTTCAGCAAAATGCACAGCAGCAAAAAGTCTGACTAAACCGCTGTGAAGTTGTGTGAACTGTTAACCTGAGCTGTACTTTCTCGTACCTGGAGACAAGGACAAATAAAGGGCATCGGAACGCAGAACAAATTATTTAGCGCTTTAAATTACTCAGGTTGATGACTATCCGCATCCACGACAAATGCACAGGCCATACAGATGACACTACATTTCTCATGTTTTGTGAACTATTAGATGAATACAATGTCATATCACAGCAAATAAATGTTTTATTGCTCAGTGGTTGCTCTTTTGTAGCTCATAAGACTTCTCGGCTGTTTCATTTAAAGAGGACCTATTATGCTTAATTTACAAAGTCTTCATTTTGTTTTGTTTTTTAGGTTTACAAGAATAGGTTTTCATGCTTGAATTTTCAAAACATATTATTTTTCACATATTTTACATTGTTGCAGCACCTCTCTTCTTAGTCTGGCAGTAATGTTCTGAGGTGCGTTTCCGAAAGCATCGTTAGCCAACTATGGTCGCAAGTTCCGTCATTATCAGCATAGTTCAACGAGTCGGTGTTTTCCCGAAACCATCGTTCCAACGAACATTCGCAAACAGCATCGCAAAGTTGTGTGGTTTGAACGACAGCTTCGACCTGTGGTTAGAGGCATCGTTTCTATATTTCATGATATTTGGAGGTATTAAATTCTTATCTTGAGCAAAATAAGCAAGCTGACATTCAGTACAACCGGTGTCTTTTATTTAGAATACATTTAAATGTAATTTACGTCTTTTAGTTTGTCAAAGGTTTGAAGTAACGTGTTTGAAGAGTGCGCATGTGCGAACGTGCTCTACTCTGTAAGAACGAGCCAAATATTGAGTCTGGTAATAAAGCAAAACAACTGAGAACAATTAGAAATAGTCCTCAGATGACATGTCTGCAATTTATATAAAACAAATCTAGCGTTAATTGGATCTCAAACAGTTTCATTAAAAGTAGTTATTACTCCACCACGTGTGAAACCAACGTGGTTGAACGAGTAATTCGCGACAGTGGGTTTCGGGAAACAGCCGTTACTATATAGTTGAGTTTTCCAACGATGCATCGTACTATGGTAGTGAATCAGCGAACTACGTTGATGTACGGGAAACGCACCCCTGTTCAGTTCCAGTCTCTATGAAGCCGCTCCTTCCAAAAGATAGTGTTCTCTGATTGGTCAGCTGGAACATTGTGTTGTGGTTGGTCAACAATTTTGAGTTCAAAACACCCTTTGGAGTGAATTTGTGCTTTGTAACTTTACAGACCTTTTTCATATTCAAAAAGCAACATTACACACTAAAAAGTTAGAAAACTTATTTTTCCTAAGATTCCTTATGAGATATAGAAACAATTTGTTTCTATGTCTCATAAGGTATACAATTAATATCGAAATATAAAATTGTATAAAAAATGTTTTTCAAGTAATCTGGTTTTTGTACTAATTTAATGAAAAATGTTCACATTTGTATTGAAATCCAACTTCACCTGATCTCTTGGCAAAGATTTCGCACAGTTTGAGACTGAGACACTTTTGAAGGTCTAGCAGAGACTTATGACTTATCACTAAGGTCTTTGATACTTCATCCATCTCCATCTTTGTCTCCATTTATTTTCATTGCTGTCTAAGAGAAACAATTGTGATACTGAGATTCAGCTCTAATGGGTTGTTTTGAATGGCTTGTGTTCTGTTTGTTTTGCTCACATGCATGGATCATAAAGAGGTTGTCAGCTAAACAAGATGAAATACGAAAACGGCAACATAATGGCCATGTCAGATAAAGTGATGTAAAGGCTCTATTAAGCTCTTCACAGAGTATCATTTCATCTAATTAAAGCATGCACGCTCACAGAGCACCTCTCAAGAGTTGCCTTCGCTCTTACCATTCCAATGGGTTTTGCATATTTCGATTCCTGGCACGTTTTTGAACAAGCTTATATTGTAATCACCTTTTCTAATTGCCCACGGTGCAAGCTTGCCTGAACCCCAGAGACTTCTTTCTGACCTACACAGTGTACTTAATGTCCCATTACCACTAATGAACTCTCTTTCCTCTGCTAAAGGGAAGTTAGAGTTAGACCTACTCCGCAGGAAAGGATTGTTAATGTGGAACAACTGCTCGTGTTCTCAGTTCTGGCATCAAGGCGGCTTCCAGAATCACTCATTTGGTGTGTTCAGTTTGCTAGGCCTTTGGTACTTCAAGACAAGTAGAGCTGAACTCTGAGAGATCAGGGTGGATGAACAAATCTAGTTTTAGAAACATTTTGTAGTTTAATTTACATTTAGATCCTAAAGGAAACTTCCACCGTTTTTTTAAATAGTGCTTATTCACATTCTTTCCTACATTTAGATATGTAAGCAAAATGCATTTTTGTCTCAGTGCATGCATTGTTTTAGTTTGACAGGTCGACGCTAGCTTAGCTTAGCACAATGAATGGAATTATTTGTTGTAGGAATCGCCTAGTGTTAATCTCATTGAAATTTGTACTCGTCTGTGAATACGCAGGCCACACTAGAAGTAATTAAGTGGGTTTGTCTATTTTTTTAATCACTTTTACTCAGGACATGCAAGCTGGAAACAAATGATTCCATTCATTGTGCTAAGCTAAGCTAGCACTGACCCTGTCAGAACTAAAACAATGCATGCACTGAGAACAAAAATGCATTTGCATACATATACTAAATGTAGAAAAGGATGTGAATAAGCACTATTTCAAAAAACGGAGGAGTTTTCCTTTAATTGTTCACAAACTATTCTAAAATTGGAGTTGTATTCAAAACTACATTTGTACATTATCTGTGCATTTAAGCTAAGGTAGGCAATGTTTTTGATAAACACTTATGTTATACTGGTTGTAACTCTCTTCAAATCCTGATAGATATTAATAATAGAAGTGGTCTCATCTGTTTTGAAGGAGGGCACTCTGGAGAGAGGGTCGGATCTATGCTTTCGAAGCTAGCTTGCTATTGCTAGCCTCTCTGAAATAGGTGACCAACCTTGAATAATGTGAATGATGCCTTCCAGTGAACAAATTGCCATTACAATGGGTGGGTGTCTGGGCATAACAACGAGTTATTAAGGGTGTTCTGGGTAGTTGTCAGGATGTTACTAGTAAATTGCTATGGTTTTCTGGGTGGTGCTTTATGGATGTTTACAGGCTTACAAGTCATTTCATCACCCATCAGGTGAAAATCATGTCAGATCACATAACAATTGAATTAATATTTTTTAATAGTAGAGGACCTACCCTAAACAAGCCACACAAATGAGGTATTATTTATGTTATGTGTTACTTCCGTTTAATTATCAGCAAGTAATGAACATAATGACTCACCTTGTAGAAATGGAGAGCCAAGTGAGGATAATGCAATTTTTCCTTGAAGCTCAGGTCCCTTCGGCTTCAGGCTAATTTTGCCACCTTCTTTATCTTAGGGAGTACATATGAGACTAAAATAAAATCCAATGACTTTGTAGTAGCAGCAGACTTCAAAAGTCAACAATGAATTATATTCAAGAGAACACATAGCATGAATCTTTGGGGATCTGTCTGATTAACATTTTTAAAAATAAAAAAGTGCTCATTTTGATTGCCAAATGCAAAACATCAATATAGAAAAACATAAAAAATGCTCTTATAAACATAAAATCTTTAAAGTCCACAAAAACATATGAACTAAAGCTGAGTTACCTAACATCTTACTAAAAAAAGAAAAAAAAATTTTGGTGTGAGCTCAGTTTTGTAATTCACATTATTCTGATCAAATGTGGCAGTAAAGACATTTATAATGTTGCATTTATATTTCAAATAAATGCAAATTCATCAAAGAAATGATAATAAGAAATGTTTCTTGAGAATCAAATCAGCATTTTAGAATGATTTCTGAAGGATCATGTGGCACTGAAGAGATATTGTAAAACATAAAACAGTGTTACTGTAAATTTATTTTCAGTACTTTAAATGTCTAATACTATTTCACAGTATTACAGTTTTACTGTATATTTGATCAAAATAAATGCAGCCTGTAAGCATATGAGACACATTTCAAACACTTAAATAAAAAAATCGTCCCAACCCACACATTTGAATGGTGGTAGCTCCAACAGGCTCGATATACAATACATGTTACAATGTGAGTCATATAATGTTAGTCACCTGTGTTGGATTTTCTCTCCTTGCATTTTGGATTCTCTGTGGTATCCTAGATCCCATTCTCTCAGCGGATGGCCTTTCAAGTGGAGGTCGTGGCTGTACATTTTCAATTCTGCCTATATTTGGAAACATAATATAATAGTATAAAAACGATTGCTTTCCCCAGACTACATCAGCTCATGTATCATTACTACAATCTAATCTATGAACTAAAATATTCATTACTCCCACTTAGTCCTAGATGTTATGTGTCAAGAAAATAAATAAATATATATTTGCCTGATGGTATGTTGAGGCTCAATTCAGACTTGGATCTTTCTTTTCTATTTGCAGATGTGCCACTCTTCCTGGCGGTGAGCGGAGGAGGTCCGATAACTTTTGAACCAAAAGCAATATGGGAGAAGTCCTGGGTTGTAGGACACCTTGTGATGGATGCCTTGATGCCACCTGTCTCTTCTGGTAAACAGACATGCACAAAACGCTTATCCTAGATGATATATATAGCCCAGGCAAATTTCTAAGGCCTCAAAATACTTTATCCCTTATATGTCTGATAAAAATCAACCATAAAATCTGAATAAAATAAAAGCATCTATGGTTCTTGTCTATATCTTTTCTCTATTAAAAGGTGGATTGATTCAACATAAATCAACCCCTGAGTATTCTGCCATTCAAGCATTCAAATAGTTAATGTAATACTGTTTGTATTTAAACTATCAGGACATTATATATCACAATACGACTGCTGTCATATTCATAATTCCTTGTAATTGTGAGGCCCTTGCCATCTGTTGGTTTGGAATTGGCATATTTTAAATTGTTATTTAGCGCAGCGCTGAAAAAAAAAAAAAAAAAAAAAAAAAAAAGCAGTGTTAGGGTCAAGGCAACCTGGCAGCAAAACACAGAATACTGCCATTTGTCACTTCAGCATAACAGCCAGCTCATGATCCAAAGCTGTAAGCCACAACTACACGGTTTCTTACACGGCCCACAGTGTTTTAATGCATTGTTGCTTGTTGATAAAAGAGGGAAAAATAATTAATATAGAACTAGAGATTGCAGTCTTTTTGCAATATTTGTATTTTATATGATCTCATTATAGTCCAACACCTCTTGCCAGCTGACCTCATGTTGTATTGTTATCTTGCTAGGGCATTATGTGATTATTTTTCTAGAATCTTAAAGGTGATATGACAGCCGTCTGGCACTGTGATGTGAGGCTAACAGATGTCTGGATAAATAAAAGCCCTAAGAACAGCTATGAAGGTCTCACTGGGCAGGCAGAGTGGACAGGTATGTGACTAAAGAGAGATGATTAGAGCTCTCTTGGCAAGAGGTGTCTCTTGTCAGCAAACTAACAGACAGCAAATAGCAGGAGAGTTCTGCAGAGGGGACTGACCTTCTGTTTAGCAAAGAACAGGAGAAAAGCACATCACTTTATGACTCAGTTGAGTTAAACACTCAAAAAGAAATTGATAGAAACTAAGCAAAGAAGGGAAATCAGTATCTGCATGTGGAACTGACCAGTATCTGAATTCGCAGGTCCTCCCTTTAAATCAGTTTGTCCCAGTGTCTTCATATTCACCAGCTGGACAACATGCTGAACTTCACTAGGAAACTGACAGTTCCTGGGAATCTCCTCTTTTGGACCGTTTCCTATTTCTAAACCTAAAGTTAGAGTGAAATAAGAAAAAGTAAAAGTTTAGGCAATGAGAGAGCAATTTTGCAAAGATGTTTAATGTAAAAAAATAAGGCTAAGCATTTGGCACTTTCCATAAATTTTTTATCTTATTCAAGAAAGGGTCAGTGAAAAGGTGCTTAACTTTAAGACTTTCAACCATGGTCAAACAATACATTATTTAAGCTTTTTGAATTTTCTGTGAGGTTTGCTGTTTTTGCAACACTGTTGTCAGTGAATATGAGTAAATTTTTTTGTGAAAAATAAGTATAAATGAATATTTTAACATTATTAACATTATTAATATTAAGCATTAATATAACATATAATAAATATAATTATTTTAAATATACAAAATGTATTTATTTCTTTATAGCATACATTAGGTTATTATTTACTAGTGACTAACTAGTTTGCTTTTTTGTTATTGCTAAACGTATTTCTTTTAAATTCAAGAAAAAATGCATGTCTTTTTAATTAATGTAAAAAATGTCACAAATATGATATTTTTTTCCTTTCTATAACTACAGGTTTGAATGGGTGTGCTCAACAAATGCAGTCAATAATGCAATCTTTGAGAAAATGGAATTATATATTTTTCATTTGCCATGCTGCAGAAACTGATCTTATTTTGTAGGAGGCACAAGTTTATGGATTTTTTTTTTATAAGAGGAAAGTCATGTAGCAACAGGTTTGCAAAAAATAAAATAAAAAATAGGACACAGCTAAACATTACATTTAACATTAGATTTTGTGCTTTTTGTGCTCTAATCAAAGTAATGGTACATCAAAGTATACCCATTAATGGAAAGTGCCACTTAATTTACATTTAAAGGGGACCTATTATGTCTTGATTTTGTCATTTGGGGTTTACTAGAATAAGTTTTCAAGTTTGATTCATCAAAAAACCCCCACATTTTTCACATCTCTACACCCATCCATGCAGCTAGCAGAAATAAGAACAGGGAGTGCACTGCAGAGCAAATGGGTGGAGCTTATGTGTACCTAGCGAATGTAATGTGGGCCTAATGGGTGGAGGTAGAATATCCAACCACACCCTAACCCTACCCACATCTCTTCCCTCCACCCCAATAATCAGCTGAAAATACCCAGTTGTGGGGGGTTGAAAGCATTTTCAACATTAGAACGAAAGCATTAGAATCTCCTTTTTCTCCCCCTTTTTTATGATTACGGAATATCCATGGAAGTGTTACTAGTATCTCATCTCACAGATTGTTTGTGTCTGTATTGTTTCTATCTGAAAAATGTAGATACAATGTGACATATTTGCTCTGGCTCTTGTTTTAAATTACTGTGTTCCGTTATTGCATTCGGTTGTTGTCATCTGTTGACGTAGGCTACAAGCAAAATGTGGCAGTTGGTCGGTGTGGTATTTGTGCACACTGAAGCTAAGCAGGGTTGAGCCTGGTCAGTACCTGGATGGGAGACCTCCTGGGAAAGGCAGGTTTCTGCTGAAAGAGATGTTAGTGAGGCCAGCAGGGGATGCTTACCCTGTGGTCTGTGTGGGTCCTAACCACTGATCTATATAGATCAGTAGTCCTAACACCCCAGAATAGTGATGTGGACACTGTACTGTAACAAGCATGGTCCTTTGGATGCAACGTTAAACTAAGGTTCTGAGTCTCATGGTCATTAAAAAAATTCCCAGGATGTTCATGTGAAATAGAGTAGGAGTTGAACCCCAGCATCCTGGCCAAACATTTGCCCATTGGCCTCTGTACATCATCATGGCCTTCTTATCATCCACACATACTGATTGGCTTCATCACTCTGTCTGGTCTCCACCAATAAGCGGTGGCTATTTATAAGCTGTACCTATTTACTAGACGTGGATCATCTAAGAGTCTGCTGATGCAAGCTTGACTGACGTGACCTGCCAAAACCAACGCTAGGTTTGATTTCCTGTCTCTATGAAGCCCCTCCTTCCCAAAAGCACAATGTGCACTGATTGGTTGGCTGATCCAGTGTGTTGTGATTGGTCAAACGCTATGTATGTTTCTGAAATTTCGCTAAAGCGCTAAAGTATGTTTCTGAAATTTCACATCCCTTACCATAACTGTGAGTTTCAACACACCACTAACTAACTCAACCAGGCCTCTGCACTTTTTTTGCATATGCCTTGAGCGGGAATTGTTTGAATGAGGAATATTGCGATGTGTATGTTTCCAGACGAAACTGAAGACTACAATCGAGGTGTTTCAGGGAGTTCAGAAACAGTGCTTACTTCTGTTGTGAATGTTATTTTCTTCTAAAGTGTGGGAAATTCAGAAGCGAAGACCAGGAGAACTTGGGTGTATCTTTTAAGCAGGATTCTTTACTGCTGTTGCATTGCTGTAGCATTGCTAAAGGTATACAGGTTTTGGAACCTGCTCAGCAGGAGACACGAAGAACAGGACGGTGTAGGACTTCTTGTTCTGAGACAAGAACTCCAAGACAACTGGTCTCAGTAATAAAATAGCAGGTGTTCAAACTTGTTCAGCATGAGTCTTCACCTGGTGAGACACGAGAACAGGAAAGGCATGGTGTTCTCGTACTGAGACGGGACAGTCAGGAATATCCAGCTGGGAACCCCTACTGTTTGCAGAGATTTCCTGGTCTTATCATTAATAAACATTCTCAATATAAAATACTATTGTATTGGAAATCTTAATTAAACATTTCAATTTACAAGTATTAATTTAGCTAACGTTTTTATCCAAAGTGACTTACAATTGCTATGTTTGTCAGAGGTTGTACACCTCTGGAGCAACTTGGGGTTAAAGGGATAGTTCACTTTGAAATTAATTATTGATATGTTTTAGCTTACCTCAAGGGCATCCAAGATGTCGGTGTCTTTGTTTCCACAGCATTTTCAATTTTGACAGTTTTCGGTCAAACCGGTGTTGTCTGTCAGTCATATAATGGAGGTTTAAGGGGTCCAAATCAAAGAGCATGCACAGAGAAGTCCAAATTAAACATGATTTAATGATTCGTAGTAATGACAGAGATTTTCGGAAGTTTTACCTTTCACTAAACATATTTAGATATATCGAAATTGTCTTCATAGCGATTTCCTGTATCTAAATGTTTAGATCTGAAGGTAAAACTTCTGAAATCTCTGTGTAAACAATGAGTGACGTACACACGCAAGCGATTACTTCCCGGCGGAACGTTGGACACGGTTCAGTTGGACATTGGACAACTGATTCAGATCAGTTGGACATGGCTGTGGTTACACGACGTAAAAACAATATAAATAGTGTTCGTTTTCTCACACAAACCGCTCGTTTCATGTCTTAGGCCATCAATGTGTACTTACATTTACGAGTCATTAAATCATGTTTAATTTGGACTTCTCTGTGCATGCTCTTTGACGTGGACCCCCTAAACCTCCATTATAAGACTTAGACAATACCGGTTTGAACGAAAAATGTCAAAATTGAAAATGCTCTGGAAACAAAGACACCTACATCTTGGATGCCCTTGAGGTTAGCTAAAACATATAAAAAATTAATTTCAAAGTGAACTATCCCTTTAAGTGTCTTGCTCAGGGACACATTGGTGTCTCACAGTGGATTCAAACCTGGGTCTCTCACACCACAGGCATGTGTCTTATCCACTGCGCCATCACCACCCCTGAAATAAATATTCTTAATGTAAGTGTAGGATTACAAAGTAAATTTGTAAAAAAAAAAGTAAAAAACAGCGACATTACACATTAAAGAAAGTCGAAAATGTAAAAGAAAAAGCATAATACGAACACTTTAAAAAGCGGGCTACAAAATTTCCCCAACCTCCATCTACGCAGTCTGCTGGTTCATACTTCATCGTGAAGATGCGGCGAATCTTACAGCAGGCGGAGAATGATGATGCCATCCAGAGACAGGAAGCGCTTCCCTCTGAATATCTCAGTGGTGAGGGAGTCCAGATCGATACACAGATTACACCACTGCACACAGACAGTAGTACCTTATCACACTAGCTCCAGAACATTTTTTACAGGTCATTTTTTGACAAAATGATCTGACTGCTCATTTGCAGACATTCATGGAAAATGTAGCAGCGCATAATGATTATCAGAACTTACAGTATTTCGTTTGAGCCACGTTAAAGGTATTCTAGCATGCAACGGGGTTGCTGAGAGCTCTTTATGAACAGTCGAACAAGTAGAGTCTCCTCTTTAGGTGCTCTTCATCAGTCACTCTAGAAGACAGCATTGCAAAGTTAACTAAATAGCTTGCTCTGTGAAACAGATGGAAAGTTCTTTAATCATTTTCTTGTGTGTGTTTGAACGAGAATGCGTAGGAGTTGTATCTGCATGCGTGAAAGTGTGAATTATTTCAATCTCCATGGTTATAAACCCTGAATTTCAACTATATCACAGCAGAACAACATCAAGATTGTTTTCAGTAGCTTGAAGATAGATGTCGGATGAACCTGTTAACAATGACACTGAATTTTAAATTCATTTTTAAAAAGAAACACTTACAGAAACTCAGTGGAAAAGTCTTTTCCCAAAGGAATGTTCACCTGTAGAATCAGAAACTTCTGAATCAAACCAACTATAGGAACAAGAAACAAGAGATATGAAAGAGACACATATAATTGGTGATTGAACAATAATCAATCCTTATATGACAATATGATAACACTTGGCATTATTAAACTATTCAATATTTTTGTTGCAATGAGAAAGCAATGTTGTGAAGATGCTTAAGTACAGTAACAAATCTAGGTTCAAATTTCAAAAATAGAATTTGGCACTTTCAAGGAAGGGTCAGTGAAATTAAGTGCTTAACCTTCAGACTTTCAACCAAAATCAACCAATATATTATGTAAGCTTTTTGTATTTTATGTGAGGTTTTTTTGACAAATGTTTGAATACAGTTTAACTTTAATCTTAAAGATAAAACTAGCTTTGTAGACATAAAAAAACGTTAGGCCTTACTATAAGAACACTTAAGTAACATTTAAAATTAATCTAAACCCTAGCCATTCATAAACTATAAAAATAAAATGAAATGTAAGTGCACTGAATCTGATTTATTCTGATTTTGACAGCACTTACGAGCCATCTTGCTATCCTTAGGTAACTGCATCTTGTGTGTTTGACTGCTGCCTTCAAGACTGTATACAAAGCCCTTCACTTCTTTATCAAACACCTGTTAACAAAAAGATAAAATAATATAAGACAGGTGCTTCAAATAATCCTCCTCAGTAGTATCACTTGTATGTATGTACCCACGATATCTCAACAAAACATAAAAGCAATGCATGAACTTTTAAAGTTACAAGCGTTTTTGCAGGTTTCTCTGGAATGGTATTAGTTTAGTTCTTCTTTTTGCTGCTACTCGTGGTATTTTTCAGGTAGATGAGAATATAAAATAATAGCCATCATCCAATTCAAGAGACTACAGGGCAGATTCTGCAATGCAAACTGTGTCTCAATGAATGTGAGTCCCTCTTTACTCCACTGAATAAGGTTTTTATCTTTTTTTCCCAAGGTTTTTCTTTTTGTTTTATGTTTATTTTTGAAGGCCAGTTTCTTTATATGAACATGCCTTAGTGTCTATACTGCCTAGACCTAGAGGGAAAAAAGATACAGTTCATTGAACACATGCTGACTTTGTGACAACATGCCATGAGGTAAGTTGTCAAAATGGGAGGCCATCATATATGATGGCTTATATTGTAGGCTTTTAAGATAAATTTAGAATAAAACGATTATGAAACATATTGCTTCTTTTCATATTGGCAAAATCTGTCATCACTGAAACATAACTTACTTTTGTTATAGGAGGTTTCCTGCCATATAGTTTCCATTTTGCCACAGGATCTTTTCCTTGCGCACTGAAGATGTCAACCGTGAGACCACCCTACACACATACACACACACAATGAAAAGCATTGAAAGGAATTGCAGAATAGAATTACAGTTCAGTGCCCACTCACAGTACCTGATAATCGTTTCTAAACATGCTGCCAAAAGATTGAATTGTGAAGGTTGCTTTATTATGTCTTCTGAGACAAACAAAAGATGATTCATAACCACTGCAGCACAATGACGGTTCTATAGAACTGACATCAGCTAACGTTAGCAGTCGCCTTAATAATGGTAACGTTAGGCTAACTATCAGACTAACGCCCAAAACATTTTAACCACGTTCACCCAGCACGACGAAAAACTGTGTTAAAAATTCTGGGTTCGTTCAGTCATTTAAGTTAGGCTGTTAGAGCGCTTTAATAATAAAACACTTAAGTTAGTTAGCTGATTAGCTAATACACAGGCAAGAGCAGCAGCAGGTCGTTTCCATGGCAACGGGGACGCTATCACCGTGGCACTCTGAAATAGATAAACAAAGCATTTTATATTCCAGTTCCTTATGCAAAACTGTAATGTGAATTAAAATATTACGGAAATAGAATTGAAATAGAATGAAATTAAAATAATTGTTACTTGTAGTTTTATTAATAAATGTCATTATTTTAGTATGAATTGTCCAGATTATTTATATTAATTCATTACATGTATAGCCCTTTTCTCGGCACTCAGAGTGCACAAGGGTTAACTTAAAACTAAATTATAAATGTATAGGCTATTAATGACTAAAATAATCAATAACTTGATTTTACCTGAACAGCCAATGCCTCTCTTTATTCATGGAGAATGTCTTTATATTGTAGACACAGAAAGTTGACTAGTGAAGTTTGAATGGCAGTGCAATTGCATGTGTTGGAAATAACATCTTCCCCAAAGTCTTGCAACACCTTAGACTGCTTTAAGTGCATTGTGAATCATTCATCATTGTTGAATGGTGAATGTCAAATGCATGTGTTTTTTGTAAGACAGAGATTAAACTTTCAAGTATTTTACCCTGTGTGACTATGGAGACTGGCACCAACAGAGAATTAGTATTCATTGTGCAATGTGCTAAAGAACAAAAGAAAGAAATATTATCTGTTAGGTTCCTATCCATGATAATTTAGAGAGAGAGAAGCGTGTCTTGCGTTTGTGTGTGTGACAAAGGTTTAACTTTGAGCAGATGGTGGGTCTTTACATGCATTTCAATACTAATGATGCAGCAACTGCAAACTGCTCTCCAAATTGGATTTTCGAACAAATTTTTAATAAGTCTATTACTAAGCAATGTAAATTAAGGCCATTGTCACTGAAGGTCAAATATGTAATTTGATGGCAGCTTGAAACATACCTGAATAGACAACCTACAATCAATAAGCTAACAACACTATTCAAAACCACAAATAGTGCCACTTCATTGTGAATGTACAATCTGTTTGATTGCCCCATTTTTCTGTAATTCCCTGTGATAGATGACCACTGAGCTGTCATTTCCTATAAGAATAGCCTTATTTAGGTCTATGGATGAATACATGCATTTACATAATTTTTCTGGCTTTTGCAGAGTTCCTAAGATTTTTTATGGAGTCCCTTTAAATGCACTTATAATTAATGTTGTTCCTGATGTATTTCAGCATGTACTGTAAATGCAACATTGCTCACTGACTGTCAAAATTATATATAACCCCCCCCCCCTAAATTATCAGTTTGTTTTGCTGTGTTTAAATAATGTTGAGTTGCGTATTTTGTTATGCGTTTTGCATATTGATTAGAAAGCTATTTTTTATAATAATAAAAAAAACCTCATAACTTAACTCCAAAAAAATAAAAAAAAACTTAGCCCTCTAGACAAATTCGTGCCTTTAGCATTTAATTAAACTATTTATAATAAGCAGGTACAAGAACTGTCTGCTATGCAAAAAACGTTCATTATTATCATTGCTATATTAATATCAGAATGTAAAGGCCAACCCCCAGAGAGCACTGAGGCTTACATTTACTCAGTGTAAGGTTGATTTTAATACTCGGATAAAGCTGGAATGTTTCTATGGTTATCTGAAGGCCAAAATTTAACTTTTTTTATGGGTTGTAATCTGAATATATTATTTTCAGTACAAAATGACCTTTTAAAAAATGAAGTCTATTTGATTCAGTTAGCCTAGCACATTACTGATAAAAAATTGAGAATGTTTAAGTGGATTAAGTGGATGTTTGAAAATTATGAAATTATGCAATTTTGGATTAAGTGTTTCTCTCAAGGTTGCTGAATGCGATATCTAAATATACCTTTATTTGACTAGTAGCCTATAATGTCTTTGCAGTGGACAACGTATAAACCATATAGGCTACTGTAACTATCAATTCAGTGTCATATGAAGATTTCTTTGTGTGGCAACAGCTTGACAACTTTTCCGTGTAACAGCTTTTTTTTCCAAGTAAACCAATTATAGAGAAAATAATTGTGCTGTAAAACTATTTTAGAATGTCCGTCCCTTGGTGTTATGCAGAAATAAGTTTTTTTTTCTTGGTGTTAAAAAAGTTTTTTTTTCACTCTCTGCAATACACATGTAAACAAGCTGCTAATAAACTGTAAATTATTCACAGACATTAAGGCAATAGTAGAGGGGCTCAATAAGGAATCAAGTCCCTTTGAACAATCAATCACTGTCTCGTTTTTCTGATTGAGGTTTAAATGTTCAATCTAATTCAATGATGAAAAAAATACTTCTGGCAACTGTTCCTGATGACCTATACATGGAAATCTAAAAATCTGGAAATCTAAATCGAACATACTACATGGTTTCCAATTTGTGCTGTAGGCCATGAACACATTAACATAGTTACGCCGGTAGGTGGCAGCAAAGGACTGCGTTTTTGAGTGAATCATTAAATAAAACATTCAACCGATTCGCTTTCCCCGACCAAAAAATGTTGTGGCCTGGGTTCAGGCTGGCATCCAGGGCGGGCTTGTTCCCCACTGTCCTTTTTTCTTACATTCACTTTTCATAATTTCAAGGCCGAAAAAATGCTCACATTTATCAAATAGTGTAATGTCTTAATTTTAGTTTGAATGGGTCTCAGGCTATATTTACACGGAAACGATTCTGAAGAGAAAACGCAAAAGTGTCGTTGCGTTATCACTTTTTATTATATTGCACTCCAGGCGGCTAGGTGGCAATGTGGAGGACTGCCACACAACAACACCAAGTCCACGCGCCTGCGTACAATCTTCACTGTCAAGCAGACTTTTGCGTTTTTTATCGTTTACACGGGAACGCGTCGGTGGAGTGTTTTTAAGATTTCCACTCTGGAGGGTGGTTTCACTTTTTTGCTTTTTAACCCCCAAAAACACCGTCGCTGTGGAAACGAATGGCACATCCAATAAAATATTTGTACGTTTTCACCCGCGAGCGTTCTCGTGTAAACAGGGCCTTAATCGAGGTGTTTACCCTGACTAGGGGGATGTGATGAAAGCCTGGACTGGCGCAAAAGCACGTTCCTCTCTGTACTCTAAGCGTTCTGTTAGCACTCCGCCGAAGTCCACTCCGGGTTTTCCAGTCTCACGCACAGAAAAAAAACTGCTCCGTGTTCAATTTTAAACGTTAATGGAATGTTTGATATTTTTTATATCACAAACGTCTGAATTTATAATACTATATGTAATGGTTTGGAAAGTATTCTAACGTTACACGTTTAATAAATGTTCCAGCTGACTTTGCTTGCTCAAGTAAACAGCAGGTATGGGAAAGCGCACCCAGGTAAGATGTGATGAGAAACAGAAGTTACGTCATTAAAATCAGTGAGAGACTGTTTTGATCTCCTAAATGCAAATTTTGTCATTGGTTTGGAACACACCTGCTTAATAATAACATTAAGCATAACATATCCATACTAAAACTAAAAAAATAATAATAATTTTGATATAAGAGGGCATTTAAAAACGACTAAATGCCTTTCCTGTTGAAATCCATTTTGTGTCCAATTGAGAAGATATAACATAGGCCTATATACTGTATACAGTTTTTTACTTCGTATTAAACATATACTACGTGCATAGTTCATAGTGTGCTGACTGCATGTGTAGGCCTAAGTGTATAATCATTGGGATGCAACTTTGGTAACGCTTCCTTTTACAGTACAGTACTTACAGTTTACTTACAGTGTACTAACTTAGAAAGTACTGGCTAATATAAGGTAAGTACATGGAACAGGGTTAGGTTTAGGGGTAGGTTCAAGGTTAGTACTAGTTATTACCCAGTAATTGTAGTTAAAATAAGTACATAGTATTTACATGGGTAACTGGACTGTAAAAGGAAGCGTTACCGCAACTTTATATATATTGTTCAGCTAGGCACATCAAAAAATAAAACCACCACATGCAAGGCACGGTCAAATTAGAGATTCTTCGGCAAAAATTACAGGTCAATTGTCGACAATGCAGTGATGCCATACTCAGTGATCGCTTCCAAACCAAACAGCTTTATATTGGTAATAAGCCTGGCGACTTTGTTTGTTAGAAGATCAACAAACTTAAATGTGTTGTCAGTACAGGGTAATATTCGTGTTAGGTGTACCTTTACAAAGGTAAAAGTGAATGGCTGTGGCTTTATTGTGTTTCTAGGAGTTCAGTTTGAAACTATGATATAAAAAAGTCAAGACTCCAGTAGTGCTAAACTAGTATTAATGAGACGTTCTTCTACATCACATCTCTTCTGATTCCTCAAGCATACATTGTTCTTCTTTATCAAAAATGGCCTAGATATGTCTGGACGTGTTAAAATGGAAAAGATAATTAGGATAATCTTTAATATGTCATGTGATTTGCCCATATTGATTTTGCTTTGTCCTGAATTCAGATTAAAAGCACAAGATAAAAAGCTCTAATATTACAGCAGAAAATGCATTGTGGAATTCCATTAATTAGTAATATCATTATTCATGGTCCTCTTTATTAAATAAATATGAGCATGTGTTGGTAGGTCTACTGGTAAGGGAGCTGAGCGGATCTACTTTTCTGCAAATGTCAAGGGTTCAGTCGATGGAGTGAAACTCAGAGGCCAAAATACATTAGAAAGCAATCTGCCTTGACATGGGATGTTAGTGGCCCTGCCATGAATTGTGACGCATGTCATGGACATTGTTGCTCACTGAGTGAGTGTGTGATATTTCTTTGTTATGACAATACCATTACAGCATGTCCAAAAGCATGAGCTGTGGAGAGGTCTTTTACACAGCCCAAGTTACTATATTGGAACAGTATGGATAAATCCAAACTAGCAAATTGGAACATGGCATTTATTTGACAGGGCATTGCTATGCAGTTAGTGCCAAGGTGTTCGGTGTGGCTTTGTTGCTATGTGGTTTTAAGAGGGTGTTCTGGTTGCTAGGGCATTGCTAGTGGTTTCTAGGGTGTTTTGGAGAAAATGAAAGGAGATATAATGAATGTGTAATTGTAGACATTTAAAACTTCTTAAAATATACTAAAAATTAAACTAAAATTGCAGAGTGTTTTACCTGGAAGCTATCAAGTGAATGTGCAGTGCTTCAACCAACCAAAGTTCTCTGAATTGCCTTTGTTTGCATGGTCTGGCAAGCACAGAAAATCAATAAACCGCTTCCACTTTAGTTTACAGTCATTTAGTATAGACATTATGTTTGTTTCTGTTCATTAGATGCATTCAAATCTCTTTAGGTTTGTGATGTTAACATAGCTGTGGGTGATAATGGAACACAGAGACTGGTCTTGGTGGGTTTTATGCAAATATACAAGCTTTGTAAACATTATTGGAGAATTATTCCAGGAATGCACCTATCTTCCATTTTGTTTTAGATTCCCCCCTTTTACAGGTCTGTCATTTAAATTTAAGTATTTTATTTGGAACATTTCTATGATGTTTCTATAATTATTTACGGCTGTAGCAGTTTGTTTATGCAGATTTATATCTAGATTTCTGTGGTTTGAGAAGTGAGAGTGTAGACGAAAGCTGGCTGACAGATGTCAGAGTAATCCTGTATAGAAGATTATTTTTATACAAGCATACAATTCAGAATTATAAAGAAATTATTTGGAAGGAAAACGCAGAAGGGAACTGTTTGGAACTGAGATTTCTCCTCATAGTAGCATCCTAAAATAGCTTGCATCCTTCCGAATGGAAAACTAGAACTACAAGAATGTTTCTCCATTTCAGAGGAATTTGATGTATTATTGAACATGGTACATGAAATTCACAGTAGGCACTACAGGACTATTTGATTTGCTCACGCAACAGTTCTTGGAAACACAGAAACCGTGGCATTATTTTTGGGACCGATTTATACATACGGGAAGCAAAGCGGCTTTTTAAGTTATTTCTAACTTCAGAATTGCAATAACAAACTCATACCATATGCCCAACTCCCACTCTAGACCAGTTTGGTTTAAGCAACCTTTTTACGGTATTGAAATCTTGAGAACAAAAACAAGATGGTAATGATCTAAATATTTTTTTCAACTCACAAACTTTTGACTAATATCATTCATCTTACTTTGTCAGGGAGAAAAATGCAAACGCGTTGTTGCACAGAAAATACAAATGTATTTTCCATCGGTTTAAGCGCCAGCATGAGTAACTTTACCAATGCATATAAATGTTGCAAATTATTGTTCTCTACTAATAGCCGACTAAATATAGGATTCATTTTGTAAGTTCCTGAAATGGGACAGGAAAGGTCGCCGAAAAACCAATACAGGGAAGAGGACATTAATCACAGATTTCTTAAGGAGAATTAAACTGACCTTTTGGCAGGCCAGGAACACACTGAAACTCTTGCTCACTCGCATGAAATATGCCGCAGTAACAAACACAGCTCTCACTGTTCTCTCAGAGGGGACATAAATGGTTGAATTTACTCAAGGATGTTGTTATACAGTGTTTTAACAATATGATTGACCCTGAATTGCCAATGCACATGGGAATAAACTAGACAATTATAACCATTTTTCACTGTTTCTTTTTTTGTTGTTTTTTTGCGGTGTTTGTGAGTAACAAGCTAGAAGTTTTCAATAGCAAGACTATGGCTTAGCAGTCAGAACAGTGTTATTTCAGTATTAAACTAAATGTATTTATTACTGCTTTAGCTTTTTTTATATATATTTTCCATTTTAATTTTAGTCTTAGTTTGTTGTGCATTTTTATATTTCGATTTACCTTTATTTTAGTTTTATTTTAGTTATTTCAGTATATTGTCCATAATATTGTCAGTATATCGCCAGTCCATAATATTTCTATATTGTTTTTTTGCTGTATTTGCAGAATAGATCCGCTACACTGTTGCTGCTGCTTTAGAGCAAGTATGGGACGTGCCACTGCCAACACATACACAACATGCTGCTGTGAGCAAGTAAGACATGCTTCTTTTGTACAATATAGCATGCATTAATTACCCATTGCAGATATATACAGGTGTAGCTAGGGAAGGTGGAGGGTTTCTGAAAGCATGTTGCAACTGCTACCGAAAATGCTAAAATGCGTTTCCCGAAAGCATCGTTAGCCAACTATGGTCGCAAGTTCTGTCATTATCAGCATAGTTCAACGAGTTCGATGTTTCCGAAACCATCGTTCCAACGAACACTCGCAAACAGCATCGCAAAGTTGTGTGGTTTAAACGACAGCTCTCGACCTGTGGTTAGAGGAATCGTTTCTAAATTGCATGACATTTGGAGGTAATAAATCCTTATCTTGAGCAAAATAAGCAAGCTGACATTCAGTACAACCAGTGTCTTTTATTTAGAATACATATAAATGTAATTTACGTCTTTTAGTTTGTCAAAAGATTTGAAGTAACATGTTTGAAGAGTGCGCATGTGTGAACGTGCTCCACTATGTAAGAACGAGCCAAATATTGAGTCTGGTAATAAAGCAAAACAATTGAGAACAATTAGAAATAGTCCTCAGATGACATGTCTGTAATTTATATAAAACAAATCTAGCGTTAATTGGATCTCAAACAGTTTCATTAAAAGTCGTTATTACTCCACCACGTGCGAAACCAACGTGGTTGAAC
The DNA here is from genome assembly GCA_030378365.1 of Hybognathus amarus. NCBI lineage: Eukaryota > Metazoa > Chordata > Actinopteri > Cypriniformes > Leuciscidae > Hybognathus > Hybognathus amarus. Next base: position 37,990 of record JAQIUQ010000670.1, read on the forward strand.
GATACTTTGTGACAGTGGGTTTCAGGAAACAGTCGTGACTAGCTAGTTGATTTTTCTAACGATGCATCGTACTATGGTAGTGAAACAGTGAACTACGGGAAATGCACCCCAGTATTTCAAGGTTGAGTAGCGAGCTCATTGGCTACTGAGTATACAGCAAGAACCAATCGGGTGCAGTTTCCCGTACAACGATGTAGTTCGCTGATTCACTACCATAGTACGATGCATCGTTGGAAAATTCAACTAACAAGTCACGACTGTTTTCCGAAACCCACTGTCGCAAAGTATCGTTCAACCTCGTTGGTTTCGCACATTGTGGAGCAATAATACTTTTAATGAAACTGTTTGAGATTCAATTAACGCTAGATTTGTTTTACAGACATGCCATCTGAGGACTATTTCTAATTGTTCTCAGTTATTTTGCTTTATTACCAGATTTAATATTTGGCTCGTTCTTACATAGTAGAGCACGTTCGCACATGCGCACTCTTCAAACACGTTACTTCAAATCTTTTGACAAACTAAAAGACGTAAATTACATTTGTGTGTATTTTAAATAAAAGGCACTGTTGTACTGAATGTCAGCTTGCTTATTTTGCTCAAGATAAGGATTTATTACCTCCAAATGTCATTCAATATAGAAACGATTCCTCTAACCACAGGTCGAGAGCTGTTGAGGTGTCGTTCAAACCACACAACTTTGCGATGCTGTTTGCGAATGTTCGTTGGAACGAATGGTTTCGGAAACACCTAATTCGTTGAACTATGCTGATAACGACGGAACTTGCGACCATAGTCGGCTAACGATACTTTCGGGACACCAGCACCAGCTTTGCCCCATAGAGAATGATGTGATTGCAAATTAAGGACCTATCAGCCTGCGCCATCTACAATTTCATGACAGAACTTTGTATTTGTTCCCGTCTATACGGCCTGTGATGTCAGCCAAAATGGAAATAAGTTTCAGAATTGTACTATATATGTTACTATATATTTTTGGAAAGGCTATGAAAACAAACATTTTTGTTAAACCCATAATTAACCCTGATTAAATGTACACAGTGTGAGCAGGAATATTTATTAGGACAGTGCATTATGTATATAACAAACTCAACTATGGCCCTTTTAAAGAAGAAAAGGTACCTGTCAATAACACAGATTTTTTCCCTTCTTTAAAAAAATAAATTAATAAAAAACCTCTTTAAAGTACCAGTAAGTGAAGGAAAAAGTGAACGAAATGTTTTGCAAGTTCTGTGAAATGGGATTTTCAGTTTGCTGGAGGCTTGTATCATATCTCTGCACTCGTCCACCTTAATTAAGCAGGCCGGCAAGCCCATCACTCTAATTCTCTTCCATTCTCTGCCTCGCTCTCACTCCTCGCTCCTAGTCCCCTCGCTCATCTGAAACAAGCTGCAGAATCTGTCTCTCTCACTCGCTTTCGCTCTCATATAGCGATGACTAATCCTTCTGTCTGGAGCCTCAGGCTTTGCGACTGCTCCCGCTCACATACTGACCTTTCGCCGTTTCCGTGGATTACTGTACACTTTTAGATTACTGTACAAAACAGAGGAGTAAGAGAGTGCCTATACTGCTCAAGGACCTTTGGCTTTGCAGTTAATGAGTTCCGTTTGTGTTTTGCCAGTAAGTCGGTGATGGAATAGGAAGAAGCAAACAAAACATTTGTGAGATGCAAAAACTTCTTTGGAGTTTGGAGTAGAGGGTAGTGTGTTTAATTGTTTATCCCCCAAAAAATAATGGGAAAGAGTAAGCTGCGATTAACTTTTAGACTCACAAATTTTCCCCGCCGCCATTTTGAAGTGCCTTCAACTTCATCAAGTGGACGAGGGAAGTATGTACACTCATATGTATACTCATATACACTTTTTGCAGATCCATAGACCACAATGCAACTCAATTTTGACGTCACAACAGAAACTTGCAGTGCCTCGCACTTAATTTACCCACAAGTGATCAAGGGTTTAGGGCGTTCCATTTAAACTCATTGCAAGGAAGCAATAAGCAATGACGTACATCCGAGTGAACAAGATTAAGGGAAGGGCATAAAAAAGTGGACTTCTTAATGAGTGAGTCATTGAATGATTTTTTTTAATTTAATGCTTTGTTTGTATGGGGACAGATGCAATAAACATAGATACAACTGGGACATAGCCATCCAATGCATGCTAAAGCTAATTTGCAACACTTCTCCCTTTAGGGCTTTTATAAATACAATAACAACAACCATAAACAAACAAAAAGGAGAATAGAGAGAGAGAAAAACAGTACAAGTTTGTTCCTGAATTTACCATGACTTGGCTTTTTTTAAAATATTAAAACTAGCAGCAGATTTGATAATCATGTAATCAGCCAGTCTGAGCAAAATATGTTTTACAAATTTTTTTTTTTTTTACAATTTCCATAGAAGCTGCTCTGGTGGATCTGCTGCACCCCTGCAATCTCTCAAAAAAATGAAATGTGGGGCGGGCTGAGGGGCAAGACCCCTTTTAGGTTCAGACATTCTGATTAATTACAGACTGATTGGTCTGAGACCAAATCTGACCTGTATGACGTGTGATAATATCATTGAGCTTAAAAACAGATGATCATGTTAAACAATTTCTTATTATTTTTAAGCTAGTAAGATTTGCCTTTATCATTTTATCTTATCTTTATCTTTTTCACACGACTTTAAAATTTAACTGAGAGTCTAAAGTCAAGCCATGGTATTTTTCCTCTGATACTTGTTCAATAACCTTATCTTTAATTCTAATGTTTAAGTACTCTTTTACAGGTGTTTTTTATTGAAAAACATAGACTTTTTAGTAATTAATGTTAAACAAGAGGCATCAAGCCAAGCTGACACTGTTTCTAGGTTTTTTGTTAGCTTTTCTTAACCCTCCACATGATTTTTGCCATGCATAGATAACTTTTTTCTACAGTGCTTGTCTAACTAATTTATATTAAAATCTCAGAGAACAAGTACTTCACAGTTATGTTTAAAACTCTTCAATAATTCTTCTATATTGTCATAAAACAGCAGCTCACCCCATGTCATCCAAGATATCCACGTCTTTCTTTCTTCAGTTGAAAATAAATTAAGGTTTTTGAGGAAAACATTCCAGGATTTTCTCCATATAATGGAATTCATTGGGAACCAAACGGTTCAAGGTCCAAATGAGAGTTTCAGTGCAAACTGTTCAAAGGGCTTTAAACGACACCAGATGATGAATAAGGGTCTTATCTAGGACCCTTCGAGTCATGACTCGAAAAAAGATTTGTTCATTTTGATAAATGAGTTTGAACAGGAGAGTCACAAACGCTCATCACAGAACAGAGCAAGGCGAGCATTTGTGCTTATAAAACTTAAACTTTTTTATTTATTTTTTAAATAACCGATCGTTTCGCTAGATAAGACCCTTATTCATCGTCTGGTGTCGTTTAAAGCCCTTTGAAGCTTCAATGAAACTCTCATTTGGACCTTGAACCGTTTGGTTCCCAATGAAGTCCATTATATGGAGAAAATCCTGGAATGTTTTCATCAAAAACCTTAATTTCTTTTCGACTGAAGAAAGAAAGACGTGGACATCCTGGATGACATGGGGGTGAGTAAATTATCAGCAAAAGTTTTTTTTTAAAGTGAACTACAAATGAACCACAAATCAAGGTTCAGACTCCGTTAACAAAGTTCAAATTCCTTCACATTTCGGGATAAGACTTTTTAATATTTAAATGTCCTCCAAAAATTCCTAGGTTTTGCTGTAGGGTCCCATACGACTATTGGATGAATAACAGTTTGAAAGAACACGTTTTGACGTTGTTTAGAAAAAACACGTGCTTGATGTATGATTCATTCAACCGGTTTGTTCATAAACACTTATTCGTACGCATTTCCAAAGTAAGAAAGGGGAGAACTCCCGTTAAAAGCAGCCATTAGAGCACGCCTCTCGTAGATCGTTTATCTGAGGAGCATGCATGATAGATAGACTGTTCTCTTAGCCATGATGCATGTTTCTGACCTCTAAAGGATTACATTATCAATAAGACTCAGGCTATCTGCTGCGCGTTCAGCTGAAACACAAGCTGTGTGAAGTCCTAAATACATCTGTGCTGTACACCTCTGTGTGTTTTTCAAACAGCCATGATTCATGTGTGCTTTTAGTTTTCAGACAGAAAATATAAGATGACCAAATGAATAGCGAAAGGAGTGCAAACATCATTTTGTCTCTGTGTGCTACTCTGACTAAAGTTAAAACTCACTAATGAATACATCTCTTTATTCAGTATTCTGTTTCGATTCGGTTACAGTTATTATTTATCTAGTATTATTATTTATTTATTTACTTGGATTGGTATTGAATCTTCGCCTGACGCTGTTGTTTGAAAAAGTGGTGAGGTGTAATTACTGTTTATGCATGAAGTAAATAAAAGCCAGCTTTAAATGCCATTTGAAGGCCACAGTTGATTGTTCGTGCAATTGCTGCAAAAATTGAGCTGAAGCAAAACATTTAGGC